>AWOL01S0004273.1:185835-221598 GCA_000715115.1 Nicotiana otophora
TGGAATCATGACCTGAGGACCCGGTAGAGCACGTGGTGGCTGAGAAGTCTGTGGAGGTGCAACCCTCCTAAGTCTGGGGCAATACCTCACCATATGGAGGGTGTCCCAACATGTAAAGAAACCTCTCGGAGGGCGTGGCTGCTTTGACTAACTCAGGCCAGGTCTGCTGGACTAGCCGCTAAAAGCACCAAGAGCAGGAGGCACTCTAGATACAGGTGGTGCATAATAAGGCTCCTGGGCCTAGAAGAGGCTGGAACACCACTGGAAGCTTGAAGAGCTAAATGAACGGGGCGACCCACATAACCCCTACCATGGAGAGCTACTGGGGCACGAGCTCCTGAATAAGAACTAGTCTCTCGAGACCTCTTAGCCTCTCTCTCCTCTCGGTCTCGGGCAAGCATGCCCTCCAATATCCTAGCAATACTCACAGCCTGCTGGTAAGGAATATCCATCTCCAGCTCCCTGACCATACTAATCCTGATATTGCGGTGGAGTCCCTCAATAAATCGTCGAACCCTCTTTCGCACTGTGGCAACCAAGGCCGATGCATGTCGGGCCAAATCACTGAAGCGGACTGCATACTCCGACACACTCATAGCACCCTAGCACAGCTGCTCATACTTCGCGCGCCATGAGTCCCTGAGGCTCTGAGGGACATACTCTCTCAAAAACATATCCGAGAACTGAGTCCACGCAAGTGAAGCTACCTACTCCAGACTACTCAACTCATAAGCACGCCACCACTAATAGGCTTCTCCTCTAAGCTGTAAAGTGGTAAAAGAAACCCCACTCGTCTATGATACGCCCATAGTACGGAGAATACAATGACACTCCTCCAGAAAACCCTGAGCATCATCTTTAGCCAATCCGCTAAAGGTAGGTGGGTGGTACTTCTTGTACCTCTCGAGTCTGAGCTGCTCTGCCTCAGAAGCTGTTGTCCTTGTCTCATGCTGAACCGAGGCTACCAGTGGCATAGGAATGATCTCTGGGGCCTAATCAACCTGAACCCTCTACTCACGAGTGTGGGATGCGGGAGTCTGTGCCCCTCCCCCGACCTGAGATGTGGCGGGAGCTAACGGAATCAATCCAGCCTGAGCTAAGGTGCTGAACATGCACATGAACTGGGCTAGAGTCTCTTGGAGGGCTGGTGCAGCAATAGGAACCTCAGGTGCCTGCCCTCCAGCTGGAACTGCTGGGGCTCATCTGTCGCAGCTCGCATGGGTGCTGTGGCTGCACCGCGTGGCCGCACTCTACCTCGGCCCCGGCATCTAGTGGCCCTAGCAGAGGGCGCGGGTGCCTGGTCGTCAGATCCTCCAGTACGGGTCCTCACCATCTGTGAGAAAGAATAAAATAGAGAAATGTTTAGAATTTGATGCCAATAACTCGCACGACAAGGAATAAAAAGAAGTATGTTTGTTCCTAACAGTTCCATAGCCTCCCGAAGATAAGTACGGATGTCTTTGTACCGATCCGCAAGACTCTAATAAACCGGCTTGTGACTCACGACTCTTATGAACCTAGAGCTCTGAAACCAACTTGTCACGACCCGATTTCTCCCTCCGTGAACCGTCGTGACTGAACCTAGTCTCTACGACTAGGTAAGCCTAACACTTTGTGGAAATGAAATAAAGGCATGAACACTAACTACTAACAGTAACAAAATCTAATAAGCTACTGAATGTCACTCGGCATATACAATTATCACCTCTGAAAAAGTACGAAAAACATTCCCAAAACCCGAAAACCCGCAAGTCACAAGTTACTAAGAAGTCTTAACTCTTCTATACATTATTTCTACAGAATGAAGAAAAAATAAACATAGGGGGATAGAGGGGGACTCCGAGGATCTGCAGGCATGGGCAGATGTACCTTGAAGTTTCCAATAAGTAGCAGTGATTGCAACTAGTGATGAGGCTGGTAAGACGAACCTGGATTTGCACACGAAACACATGTGCAGGAAAGGGCGTGAGTACACCACAACGGTACCCAGTAAGTGCCAAGCCTAACCTCGGTCGAGTAGTGACGAGATCAGGTCAGGGCCCTACTGATCTAAATATAATGAAATAAGACAGAATGAAATATCGCAGTAAAATTAAATACGAAAATCTAATAGGAATAGAATCAATGAAAGACAACAGCTCAGAACACAATAATAACAAGAGGAGATCTCCCGAGATACCGTCTCGTAGTCCTAAACGTAAATGTGCAAGGGGATCTCCCGGAATACCGTTTGGTACTCCCAAATTAAATATGCTAAGCAGGGGGATCTCTCGGAATACCGTTCTGTAGTCCTAAAGTAAATATGCAGTACATGGGGATCTCTTGGAATATCGTTCTGTAGTCCCAAAGTAAATATGCAGCGCAACCAATCGAAATAACAATTACAACAAGAAATCCTACAGTTTAGACTAAGCTCAAGTCAAGGAAAGCAGGTAATGTTACTAAACATGCTGCACAGAGTTCAAATAGGCAGTTAAACAAGTAGGCATGCTATTTTAGTCTAAACAGGATAGTTACATATGCTAGTGTGTTTCAAATAAGGAGAAAAGAAGTTATTAGTGAAAAACGAAGTTTTACTACAAATGGCTCGTGTACGTACTTGTCACCTTACGTACACGGCGCTCACATATCAAACAATACCAAATTTTAAGGGGAGTTCCCCCACACAAGGTTAGGCAAGCCACTTACCTCGAACCAAGCTCAAATCAATCTGTCACAATGCACTTTCCACGGATATCCGACTCCGGATGGCTCAAAGCTAGCCAAAACCAATTACATAACATAAATATAGCTACAAGAAACTAATCTAGCTAACGAAACCAACGCTAAGGCAAGAAATTAGAAAATCGCCAAAAAGGTCTCCTCGGGCCCACGTCTCGAAATCGGGTGAAACTTACTAAATATGAACACCCATTCACACACGAGATCACTCGTACCAAAATTATCCAAATTCGATGTCTAAATCCTACTCAAAACTCAGAAATTCGGTTGGGGAACTTTTCCCCCATTCTCCCAACTTTCTCACTCAAGTTCCTTAATTAAATGAAGAAAACAACAATAGATTAATGAAATATGATCAAAATCAAGTTAGGAATCGTTACCCCAAAGCTCTCTCTGAAAATCCCTCAAAGAATCGCCAATTTCCGAGCATCCAAGTCCAAAAATGGAGAAATGAATCAAACCCTCGAATTTTTCCCTTTTCTGCCCAGCAAATTCGCTCATGCGACCTATTCATCGCACCTGAGGCACTGCACCTGCGGAAATTTCATCGCACGTGTGGAAATGACTTAAGGACCTTGAACCGCTTCTATGAGAAAGTGGCTGCGCCTGCGCGTGCACACCTGCGGAAACTGGTCTGCTTCTACGGTCTCACTTCGCACCTGCGCTCCAGGGTCGCATCTGTGGGCATCACAGATGCAGAATATTACCTCGGACCTGCGATCCCTGAGCTCCTCCTTCCAAACCACTTTTGTGCCTGATCTTCCGCACGTGCGAGTCCGCACCTGCGGTTCCCCAACCGCTGATGCGAAAACACCAGCAACCAAAAATCTTCAGCAATTGCATAAGTCCAAATTTTAACCCGTTGAGCATCCGAAACACACCTGAGGCCCCCGGGACCTCAACAAAATATACCAACCAATCCTAAACCACAATACAAACTTAGTCGAGCCTTCAAACCACATCAAACAATGCTAAAATCATGAATCATCCTCCGATTCAAACTTAAAGAACCTAAAATTTCCAAATTCGACAATCGATGCCGAAACATATCAAACCATGTCTGATTGACCCCAAACTTTGCACACAAGTCATATTAAACCCTACGGACCTATTCCAACTTCTGGAATCGGAATCCAACTGCGATATCAAAAATTCAACTGCCGGTCCAAATCTCCAAAACTTCGACTTTCGCCATTTCAAGCCTAAATGAGGTACAGACCTACAAAAGACAATCCGAACACGTTCCTAAGCCCAAAAATTACCCAACGGAGCTAACAAAATCGACGGGACTCCATTCCAGAGTTGTCTTCACACAGCTCCAACTACAATCCGAATCCTAAAACTTATGCTTTCCATTTAGGGACTAAGTGTCCCAAAACACTCCAAAAACCAAAACGAAACCTTCCGGCAAGTCACAATAGCAGAAAATAGATACGGGAAAATCAGTTAATAGGGGATCGGGGCTATAACTCTCAAGACGATCGGCCGGGTCGTCACATCTACCTTGTCCATTCCTCATAACTTTAATTTACTACACATATTTTAAGGTATAAATATACTGCTAATGCAATCTACATTGAGAGTAATGTTTAAGTTCATAGAATGATCAAAACAAGTACAAGTGTATTCTAGTAATATTGTAAATCTACAATTGCTCCCTGGACCTATACATGACTGCCAGAGAACAAAACAATGGAAAAGGGAACAACACGATAGATTATACTTTTATGCACAAACATATACAGAACTAATGGAATTATCTGGTAAAAGCAGTTGTTAACTCTAACATGTATAGAGATGTTTCTTTAAAGATAGAACATGCAAACTCTTATTTAGTTATGCGCTTTTCTATTCCTTCGCGTTGCAAATATAGGATAATCAATGTCTCTATGCAATTTTTTATTTTCTAATAAATCCCAATATTGATCCTCCGTTCCGTGCAGGTAGTTAAGATCATCCAGTACATGATAAACGACTAGTGCCTTTTACATCTCTAAAATCTCCTTAATCATATACCGAGTCATTTCTGGTTTATCTTTGTGTGTGTTTGTTGGGAATGTTGCAAACGGTGTTTGTGGTACGACTAGCCCATGCCAATGACATAGTACTTCATAATCACACCTTTTTGAGTAAAGGGGAAACCATTGTAGTTTTTCACCCCAAATTCATATACCTCCAGGCTTTGTAGAATGCGCTTCCCCCTCAATAATGTACCCTGCAACTTTGAGATCAGCGTGTATATTGATAGGCTTATTTTCCGAGAGAAGTAGAACACCATACCACTTGTCATCCACCAAATCAGTATAGCAACCTAGCATATTTTTTCAATGTAGGGATCGATTGTGTTAAGACGTGTTCCATGTGGATCTGTTGAACTACCTTCACCTTTTTGCCTCTTCTTAAACCACTTATTAAATGTTAGTGGCATTTCTGAAATGGATGTTGTAATGGTTTTTGAAATGGTTTTTGAATACTGGAATGTTGGTTCAACTTAAAAAGAACTAAACTGCACGAACTTGTACATTTAACGTAGCGCATCAACAATATGCATTATGTGTATTGTCATGTCGACCTGAAAAAGCTGCACTGACTTGTACCGTAAAGAATCATTAGCACGTGAAATATAGCACATCAATAATATCTGTTATGTGTATTGTCATGTCGACCTAAAAATGTTGTCGACCTGAAAAAGCTGCACCGACTTGTACCGTAAAGAATCTTTAGAACGCAAAACATAACGCATCAACAATATGCGTTTTGTGTATTTTCATGTCGACCTGAAACATATGTGGACCTGAAAAAGCTGCACCGACTTATACCATAAAGAATCATTAGCACGCGAAACATAACGCATCAACAATATGCGTTATGTAATCTCAAATTACTCATAGCTGCCTATAAATATCCTGCGCATTTTGCATTATTATTTGAAGCGTAACCGAAGGAAGAAAAAACTTTCCATAAATTTTCCAAGTTCGAGCATTACGACATGTCTGGACGCAATGACGTACTAAGGTGTTACTGTGGCAACATGCGATTTTGAATCCATGTTGGTCAAATTACAATCTAGGACGCAGGCGTTGGATGTGTAAACAAGTTGTAAGTTATTATTGTTGAACGTTATATTGGTTAATAGATTATTTATAACATGTTAACTAATAGTATTTTGTTGTCATCCCCATTTGTAGAACGAAAATCAATGTGGTTTTGAAGAATGGTATGATGAACCCATTAACCAGGAATACTACAAATCATGTTCGATAAACATTTGGAATCTGATTAGTGAGTACAAACTCCAGATCTTGAAACTCCAAGAATAACTTGCGGCGGTGAAGGAGAAACTGAAAGAGGCAGAAGAAGAAAATATTCTGTTGGAAGAAACATTTCAGTGGTTGAAGCATAAAATAATAGGCGATAGTGACTCCCTATATGTGCTTGAAAGATAGAGAGTCTAAACACTTAACAAACACATAGATGCATTATGTTTCGCGTGCACTGGAGTAGATGAAGGTTGTGACGTCTCGACCAAATATGATGTCTCCCTATTTGTTCCCGAAAGATCCTCAACAGCCCTCAATGATGAGCCATAACTCTGTCGTCTCCCACTATGCACCTCTCATATCGGACGATCCTCATCAACCATCGATGGCTCTGGAGGACCAAGAAAATATTGATGCCAATCATATTGCATAACGGTGGTGCCTGTGATCAGCACTGGAGCTAATGAGGTCAACTGTGAAATCCTTGGTGACAGCTGAAGGCTGAATGACAGCATATCATGACGAGTATTGTGTGGCTCAGGGTAGTCACCCAGCTGATCATCTCCAATATCCTCCACAGGTGCCTCAATGCCCACTTGTTGGGGACCCCGTTCTCACCGACCACTATGACCACGTGGGCCACCCTTTCCTCTCTGGCCATGCCTGCCACGTCTACCAAGTGCTGGGGCCATGTGTGGCCCATGAAGTTACTCCTAAGGCGGCACATATGCAGCCTCATAACCTAACCGCACATCCTCTCGGGCACGTCTCAATGTGTCAGCAACAAGATCAGCAACCTGACGACCAAACCCATGCACAACTACCGCTCTATCGCCTGCATGCTGTAGCATCTTCAGTCCCAACTGGTATAACCGGTGTAAGTCAATAGCCTGCATAGCATATAACATATTAATTAAAGAAGGATGTTAAAGTAATATAACATAATAAGTAAGTATATCAAATAACATACCAGTGCCTCATGCCTCCCGTCATATGGAACGTACCGACCACCATCGCGAAGAACGGGATTCTCGATCAGAAGGCAAGTAACACGGCGATACCAACCCATGTACTCATTCTCCCCATCCAAACAGTCATGTGGAGGGTATGGCAGAATCATGTCATATCTCTAACCCCAGTCCTCTATCTGGGCCTCTAGCCAGGCCAAGTATGTCTGGTCAACCTTGCAGCGATCATCCCGCTCGTAATGTCTGGAATGTCAACTGGGCGGAATAGGTATAAGCTGGCATCAACCAAATTTTTGAAGGACTCACTTGGTTGCATGCTGCTCGACTATATCGAGACATATAAGTGGGACTAAAGATATCCACATAGCTCGATCGCGGGAGCAATAATCTGGCAATCCAGCGATGAGCTCATCGTTGTATGGACTCCATATTAACTATTTATTAAACACACAAATCGGGAGTAAATGCAAGACAGGTCTATCATTATCAAACAATCTTAGTCATATATGTACCTGAGCATCTTTAAGTAAATCCAACAAATCCCTGTAATAAGGGAGATGATGTCGAGCCTCGACCTCACGGGCACACCTCTTAGCAAGTGGTAGAAACGGTGTAGGTAATGCATCTGGAGCTATCAGTGGGAGAGGTGGCTGGATATGCAGGAACCGCACTCAGACCCAAAACTAATATTGATTATGGAGCGCTTCAGCGTGAGTTGGGCACGTAGGTTGAGTTAAGCACCGCATTTCACCCTCAGACAGATAGGCTGTTGAGCGGACCATTCAGATTTTTGAGGATTTGTTGAGATCCTTTGTCATAGATTTTGGAGGTCAATGGTATTAGTTTCTTTCATTAACGGAGTTTGTATACGACAATAGCTACTAGTCCTCCATCCATATGGCTCCGTATTAGGCATTATATGGGAGGCAATGTCGTTATCCGGTTGGTTGGTTTGAGCTGGGTGAGGCTAAGTTATTGGGCCCAAATTTGGTTCGGGATGATTTGGAGAAGGTGAAATTAATTCAGGAGCAGCTTCGTGTAGCACAGTCCAGGATAAAGATTTATGCTGATAAGAAGTCTCGTGATGTGGCATTCATGGTGGGTGAGAAAGTTCTTCTTTGATTTTCGCCTATGAAGGGCGTGATGAGATTTGGGAAGAAGGGAAAGTTGAGCCCTTGGTATATTGGTCCTTTTGAGGTGTTGCGGAGAGTTGGTAAGGTGGCCTACAAACTTGCTTTACCACCTAATTTATCGGAAGTTCATCTAGTGTTTCATGTTTCCACGCTTCAAAAGTACTATAAGGATCCTTTCACGTGTACTGGATTTCAGCTTGGCGCAGTTGGGCAAGGATTTTACTAGTGATAAGGAATCGGTGGTCATTTTGGATAGGAAGATTTGAAAGCTGAGGCCGAAGAATATTGCATCACTGAACTTTCAGTAGAGAGGTCAATCGATCGAGGAGGAAACTTGGGAGACCGATCATGATATGCGGAGCAGATATCCTCACCGTTTATATATCCCAAGTATGATTCTAAACTTGCTCGAGGATGAAAGTTTGTTTAAGAGGGGGAGAATGTAATGACGTGACCAGTCGTTTTGTTTATTTAGGCCATTTTCCCCTATTTGATGCTCCCCGTATGTGTGTTTGTTGTTATGTGACTTGCGAGGATGGTTGGTTTTGGTTTGGGTTCGGGAAGGTTTTGGAGTGAATTGGAATATAGTTTCATGGTTGAAGCTAAAGTTATAAGAGTGGACCAAGGTTTGACTTTTATGTAAACGACCTCAGATTGATAACATTATAGTTCCAATAGGTTTTTATGATGATTTTGTACTTAGGCATATGTCCATATTTGATTTTGGAGGTTCCTCAGATGATTTGGATCTAATTATCGAAATCTGGAAATCTGAACATTTGGAAGATTCATAATTTGACCGAGATTTGACTTTGATGTTATCGGAGTTTGATTGTTGTTATGGAACTTGGAATAGGTTGGTTATATTATTTGGGACTTGTGTGCAAAATTTGGTGGCTTTACTAGCTGGTTTGATAGGAATTAGAAGGTTTGGTTGGAAGTTGGAAGCTTATGAACTTAAGAGAGGTTCAATTGATGGTTTGATCGCCGATTCGTAGATATGGTGATCTTACATGTATTTGGAGGCTTTGGATAGGTCCGGGTAGTGTTTACAGACTTTTTAGTATAATTGGATGGGGTCCCTGGTGGCTCGGGTGCGTTTCGGACCACCCGGAGCTTGGTTGAATTGTTGAAGATTACTGGTGTTTGTTGTGCTTCGGGATCGCAGAGCAGGTCTCCCAATAGCAGAGGCTTGTCTGGGGCAGGTACATTTGTCTTCTTCACGTTTGTGAAACTGGGGTTGCGTCGTGATGGGTGAGGAAGCTTGGCCTTCACGTTCGCGACCAGGGCATCGCGTTCGCATAGAGTGAGGCAGGTTGGGGTTGGTGAGGCATTTTGCCTTTGCATTCGCGGGAAGGAGACCGAATTCACGTAGGGCAATTGAACCCCGTGCACCGTGTTTGTGGGATGTGGTCCGCATTCACGAAGGGTTAAGCCAGACATGGTAATTTTTGTGCTTCACGGTAAGTGATTTCTACTTTATTAAGCCACAAAGCAAGATGGTAAGTGATTTCTACTTGATTTTAATATTATATCTTATTTTCCTATGGATTATTACATATGGATTATGGGATTTAAAGGACATATTTGGGGATTTTGAGTAAGCTTTTGGAGAGTGAAAAGTAAAGATTTGAACCCCGATTAGGAGTCATATTTGGATGAATCTTGTAAATTTGGACTCGTGTTAAAATAGGTGATTGGGATTTGTGACTTTTATCGGGTTCTGAAAAGTGGGCCCGGGTTGACTTTTTTGGTTGACTTTGTATAATTTGATAAAGATTGGATCTTTACTGTTTGGAATCGATTTATATAGTAGTGTTTGATATTATAAAGTTATTTTTACTATATTTGAGCCGTTTGGAGGTGGATTCGAATGGGAAGGGCTTTTTGGAGTATTGATTCACGCATTTTGAGGTAAGTAACTTGTCTAAACTAGGTTTCAGGATAATTTTCCCCGTTGGCTATGTTATTTGAGATATTTTGAGGGTGACACACGTGCTAGGTGTTTGGTGTATATGGGTACATCGGAGTTATTCATGATTCGGATAGACCTTAGGCTATTATGTGCCTTGTTTTGCTATCATGCCCCATTATTTACGTATTTTCTTCACTTGCATGACTACGTGAGCTATTATTCATGTTAGAATTCATGTATAGGCTATGTGCTTATCTGTTGAGACATGATAGGGATATTCTTTATATATTGAGTTGTTTGCCTTAATTGTAGTCATATTCTCAATCATGATATTATATCTGCGTATTATATCTCTGTCTTTGTGCATTCTTTATATGTTATCTCACATATTGTTGATGCCCTTATATGTGTGATACAGTTTGAGTTGAATATTGTGAGATGTGAGCATTTAAGACTTGAGCTGTTGATGACTAATCTTGGTCCATAGAGCCGATTTGATACTGATAGTGAGGTGACGCGTACGTCAGGCCCCATGTTGGGCTGAGTGATATTGAATTATGAGGTGGCGCGTGCGCCCAAGCCCCATATTAGACTACGTGATATTGATCATTGACATAGATCTGATTAGCTCTTAGGCTAGGACCCGCCCTTCGGAGTCAGGTATTAACCCTAGGCACAGGCATATGATTATATATGTGCTTGGTGAAGGACTTGTCTCAGGAACCCATACAGTACTGAGTGTTTTTGTATGTGATGATTGAAGGACAATTGTGCTAAGCACTATACATGTGCTGAGATTTGATATACTTGATGATTTGTCACAAATATTATTGATCTGGCATGTATAGTTATCATGTAGGTATTAGGTTGTGTTTCTTCACTCGTGCTATTTGGTACTTGATGTCTCTATTTGATGTGTTAAACTTGGAATCATGATTAAATTGATAAAATCATGTTTAGATGATTTCTGGGGAAGAATTTATGCCTTAACTGCTATTCTCGAAAACCATGCTTATTTCTTTCTATTTGTGAAAAGGTTGAATTTATTATTTTTTAAGCTATTCTTTTGTCGTTATTATTATGTTGTAATTGTTTATTAAAATGAGTATTGGACCTTGCTGAGCTCATCACTACTTTCAGTCCGAGATTAGGCTTGTTATTTATTACGTACATGGGGTCAGTTATACTCATACTACACTCTGCACTTTGTGTACATATCTAGGTGTTGTTGAGAGAGGTGATTGCTAGGGAGTGGCACAAGTATCAACCTTTTGGAGATTTCGAGGTAGTTGTTCTTCCATTCTGTAACGATCCGACAGGTTGTTTTGTATATTGTAGCCATGTTCCTCTATTTATTACCTCTTCTATGTTCAATTGTGGTTATGTGACTTGCCGGGATGGTTGGATTGGTTTCGGGAAAGTTTCAAGGTGAATTGGGACACTTAGTCTCAAAGTTGGAAGCCTAAGTTCAAAGAGTTGACCGGAATTTGAATTTTATGTAGGCGACTCCGGAATGGAGTTTTGATGATTCTGATAGCTTTGTATGGTGATTTTGGACTTAGGGGTATGTCCGGATGTTAATTCGGAGGTCCATAGGTTGATTTGGTGCTTTCCGGCGAAAGTTGGAAAGTTGAAGGTTTTGAAAGTTGATAGGTTTAACTGAGGGTTGACTTTATTGATATCAGGTTCAGATTGTGGTTTCGGGTGTTGGTATAGGTCTGTAGTGTTATTTGGGACTTGCATGTAAAATTTGAGGTCATTCGGAGTTGTTTAGGCTTGTTAGCGCACAGTTTGAATTTAGAAATGTTCATTAGTTCATTAGGGTTGAATTGGGTTGCAAATCATAGTTTTGATGTTGTTTGGTGTGATTTAAGGCCTCAAGTGGACTCGTGTGATATTTTGGGGCTTGATGGTATGTGCGGACAGGGTACCTGGGGTTTCGAGTTGAGTTCGGACAATTTGAAACTTAGAAGGAATTGTTGAACTGCTGAAGTCTGGTACTTTCGTACCCCCGCTATTTGGGACGCACGTGCGGTACTGTAGAAGCGGCTCTATGGCCGCAAGTGTGAGGTTAGGCTTTGGGGATGGGTACGTAGGTGCAGGTCAGTGCGCGTAGATGCGCAACCGCAGAAGAGGAAAATAGTCCGCTGAAGTGGAGCTTGGGCTGTTGGTGAGGGACCGCAGATGCGGTGTTGTTTCTGCATAAGCGGACACGCAGATGCACATTTGGGTCTGCAGAAGCATACTTTCTGGACTTAATGGGATACCACAACTGTGATGATTTTTTTGCATGTGCGGAACGCCTGGGCACAAATAGGCTGGATCAAGGGTTTTATTTCATTTCCCAATTTTTGAGTTAGAGAGCTCGATTTTGGGCTATTTTGGAGGGAATTTTCAAGGTTTGGATCGGGGTAAGTATTTTTGAATTGTTCATTATATATGATTCCATCTTTGTTTTTATCATTTAATTAGTGATTTGAATTGGGAAAATTGGGGATTTGTGTAAAAGCTTTCCTAAAGTATAAAAATGAGGATTTGAAGGTTAGAATCAGATGATTTTGGTATGGTTGGACTCGTATCGGAATGGGTGTTCAGAATTTATGAGTTTGGTCGAGTTTTGTAATGACTTGGACAGTCTTTTTGAGAGTTGTTGGTATGTTTGGTTGATGTCCCAGGGGCATCGGGTTGATGTCGAATGGTTTTCGGATCAAAGTTTGAGTTTGAAAGACTGCTGAAGCTGGAACTCTACTGGTGTAACCGCACCTGTAGAGCTTTGATCACAGGTGCGAGCTCACAGGTGTGGGCTGTGTTGCGCAGATGCGACTTTTGGAGGGGAGTGTGCAGTGGTCGGAGGTGCGAGGGCATTACCGCACCTACTTGACTGCAGATGCGGCAGTGGGATCGCATAAGCGGAAATGGGAATGGGAGCTGGGTCCGTAGAAGCGTCTTGGTAACTCACAGAAGCGAGTTCGCAGGAGCGGAGTCAGGGGCCGCAGGAGCGGAGGAAGCAGCAGAAGCAGGAATGTGGTCACTTCTGCGACATTGTAGAAGCGGGTAAGTGGCCGCAGAAGCGAGAATGTTGGGCAGATTATTGAAAATCGAGGGTTTGCGATTTTACTTCATTTAAAACATTTCAAGCTCGGGTAGGTTGATTCTTAAGAGGATGTTCGAGGTGTTTCTTGAGGTAAGTCCCTTGTGATCATTTTTGATCAATAATCTTGTTTCCCCATTGAATTCCCCACTTAGTTTGTGTGTATTTAATCGGGGCGGATCCAATTCATTGGCAAAAAAGAAAAAGCTTTCGTTTTAACACTCAGAAAAACAAATCTAGAAAAGAGGAAGAGTCACTAAGACAAGAGAGCTATAGGTAAGCAAGGAATTGTGACTTGGTCAATTCCATGGAACTGTGTAGTTGAATAATCTGTTGTTATCCGTACATTCTCCACGTATTAGAGAAATTGAACTACAAATCATGTTAGAAATCATGTTTAGATCATGTGTTGACACTGTAGGGACAGTGGTCGTGTACATGTTGAATTATCTGCTAAATTGCTGTTTTGTACTCGGTCACAATATTATTTGCATATCATATCTCAGTCTCTATTATTCCTTATTGATACATTATATCGCTTCTATTTGGGCTAATTTTCATGATTTCTGAGAGTCCGAGAGACTGGAGAAGTTGATGACCGAGTGAGGCCGAGGGCCTGATTGTGAGGATATTTATGGGATCGGGCTGCACGCCGCAACATGTTTCATTGATTTATGCCATGATTGGCTTGTTATAGCGGTTGGGCTGAAATAGCCCCTCCAGAGTCTGTACACACCCCCAGTGAGCGCAGGTACCTACTGAGTGCGAGTGTCGAGTGCTGAGCGATTGCGAGGAATTAGTGATTGTGAGGTTGGAGTGAATGGGAGGACTGAGTGACTGTTGCTCTGAGAGGATGCATTTGACTTTCATTTCTGTTTCACTTCAGTTGTCATGTATCACCGTCTTGTAATTTCTGAGAGATAATATATTCTGTTTCACTTGAACTTAACATGGATTAACTGTTGTGGCCTAAATTGTCGAACTTGAAAGCATGCCTACCTTCCTATGTTGAAATTACTGTAATTGAACTATAATTGTGAAGCTCGTCACTACTTTCAGTCCTTTATTTAGTTTTGTTACTTGCTGAGTTGGTTGTACTCATGCTATACCCTGCACTTCGTTTGTAGATCCAGGTGTTTCCAGACATGGTGGGTGTTGATTCCTTCACACAGTTGATCGTGTGGAGATTTCAAGGTAGTTGCATGGCGTTTTTGCAGACCTTGTCTCTCCTTCCCTATCTTTCCGCTTTATGTATTTAGTTTCAGACTATTATAGACAGTACTCCCAGATTTGTGATCTTTAGACACTCATGTAATCAGTGACACCCCGATGTTTGGAATTTCTGTATTGGTTTTGATTTTCTATCCATTTTGAGAGTTTTGTTGATTAAAACTTGTATTATTCTTATTTTTCATTTACAAATATGGAAGTATTTTGAAGTGTCGGCTTGCCTAGTATCACGTTAGGTGCAATTACAACAAGTTGAGCTTTGGACCGTGACAAGTTTCGAGGAGCGGGCCCGGGATTGACTTTTTATTTTTCATTAAAGATTGAATCTTTATTATCCAAAATTATTTTCTATGGTTTTTATTTATGATATTAAGTTATTTTGGCTAGATTCGAGCCATCCAGAGTTGGATTTGTGCGGGAAGAGCTTATTAGTGGATTTATTTAGCTTGTTTAAGGTAAGTATCTTATCTAACTTTGTGTTTGAAAAATTACCCCTTAGGATTTGGGTTATTTGTACTATTCAGATTATGTGAAAGACGTGTGCATGAGGTGACGAGTGTATACACGAGCTTATATGTGTTATTTGACTAATTTAGATTCTTAGGTTACTTATAAGTACTTAATTAAAGTTATTATTATTTGTTCTATCTTTTGTTGTTAATTTTATTCTCACGTGCTTTAATTGAAATTGTCATTACATGCTCTAGTTTCCATCATCAAGTTACTTTTATGTGCATTTACTTGTAGTAATTGTTACATGCCATTTCTTCTACTGTTGAGTTATTCTCATGCATTTAGACTTAGTCACTATTTTATGCTATCTCTTTCATTGTTAAGCTTATGTCATGTACTTAAATTGGAAGTTGTCATTTCATAAGATATCTTTCCTTGTTGAGTTGTTTCTCATCCCTTTTGTTGCTATTGAGATTCTTGTACATATTATGGTTGCGCCTTGGGCTATATGTTGTGGTTTCACTGGTATTATTAATTTTGAAAATGTTGAGGCATATGGGCACGTGTGGTGCAACTTGATTATTGCGTTGTGATGTTGATGCGCATGCGGCAGTATAAGGATATGGGTTGATGTGCATGCGGCGAGATAAGGTGGAATTTATACGCATGTAGCTATTTCGAAAAAAATATTTTAAAATATAAATGTAATGCTCACGCGGCGATATAAGGAAGATTGTAATTGTAAGTTATGAAATGTGAATATAAGGCGTGGTACCTCGGCATGATTTTTGTTGTACATTCTATGTTGGAAAGGCTTGATGATTTGAATAATTGTTGTTCTTGTTTCCTTATTTCTTCCCATTAGTGTTTTAATTGTAATTGGTTACTTGTTGTCTTAACACATGTAATCTTTTGTTGCTTTATTTCCGTTGTTAGCCCGATATTGATAAATTTCTTTATTGTCCTTTAATTGCCTTTATCTTTCGTTATTAGATTTTATTATATTTTGTTCAGGTTTTTTTTATCTAGTAGGTGTCTTGACCTAGCCTCGTCACTACTTTACCGAGGTTAGGCTTGATACTTACTGGGTATCGTTGAGGTGTACTCATGCTACGCTTTTACATATTTTTGTGCAGATCCAGGTACATCTTCTCAAGCCGGTCGCCAGTGATTTGATCAGTTACTTCGGAGACTTCAAGGTATACCTTCTTGACGCTCGTAGGCCTTGGAGTCACGTTATGCTTTTGGTTGTACTACTGTTTATTTTCAGTTCAAACAATATTGTGTTTAGAGATTCTAAAGTGTACTTAGTAGAGTTTATGACTCAGTTCCACTAGTTTTGGGAGATATTTGATAGTTCTATTGTTTGGACTTTACTATGATAGTTTAACAGTTTAATTTGATATCTAAGTTGTTATTTTTGTTAATTCTCAATGTATGCTAGGCTTACCTAGTCTTAGAGATTAGGTGCCATCATGACATCCTAAGGTAGGAATTTAGGGTCGTGACATGTTTGGAGGCCTTGAAGTCCCTTTTTTCTTAGTTTATGTTATTGTTATTGTATCTTTCAGATAGTTCTGTATTTTGAGATCAGACTCTGTATTTAATTCTGTAACGCTCATGTACTCGTTGACACAAATCATGGGATGGTTTTAGTTGTATTGTTGCTATGACTTCAGTTATTTATGATTATTCCGCTGTTGAGACTATTTAATACTTTTATTTAAGTTTGTCTCTACTTATTGATTGATGGCTTGCCTAACGGTGTGAGGCATCGTCATGACTCCGATGGATTTTTTGGATCGTGACAAAGGACTATTTCCTTCAAAGTACACATAACATCTTCTTTTTATAAAACAAAATAGAAAATAACCTTTTGCCATTCAAATTGTATAATAGGCTCCACAAGATACTTTTTACTTTTCATTTGGCCCCATAATATATTACTAATTTGTTAACACATATGAGTGTTTTATAAAAAAATATATTTTTAAGCAAATAGACTTTTCTTTCATACAAATATCATACTTGAATATCAAGTAGGGTGAAAAATATTCACAAAAAATAGGATCAATTTTACAGCATTTAATAAATCTAGAAAACGTGGAGTGTTACACTCTCCAGTATTCCTTTCCTGCGGCTTATGATCAGATTCTTAAGTGATATGATCAGATATTTTGAGTGATATAAGCCAGTCATTGTTACTAAAAGGATTGATTGGAAGAGTCCTTATGAATGGTGGTATAAATGTAAATAGATGGACAATCAAAGGGTAATCCTGAACCTAGTTCCATTTATTCTTTGTGTGAGATCATGAGGGGAATTTGATATATGCTAAAGCTGTGAAAATTGAGACTACTAATGTTGTTGCTGAGGCTAAGTTATAGTATAGGGTTTGTCATACTATGTGTCTAATGAGCTTCATCCTTTGATCCTAGAGATAGATTCTTTGGTGATAAAGAAGCTTATTGAAGGTGCTTGGGACCTTCTATGGCGTATTGTAGCTGAATAGAGATGATCAAGGGGGTGATGAATAATTTCAATGTGATAGTGGAACATGTAATGAGAGAGGGGAACACACTTGCTGACTTTATGACTAATTATGCTTTTGTTTTTATAAGTACATCCATCTTTCACTATTTCTCTGAAATGCCTAGTGTAGGGAGGAGACTCATAAATATAGACAAATCTCATACACCTAATCTAAATAACAGGGTTACAAGAATAAATCTAGATTGATGTTGCTATATAATCTCGCATTGTCTGGCTTTGTGCTCTCACACTTCTCATTTTCTATGTATTATCTCCTTGACAATGTGTTCGTGTGGTATCATGCCCAATCTGTTGAGGAGTTAGCAATATATGGATATAGGAGATCAAGCATCACAATACCTATAGATGCAGGTTTGGCCTTCATGGTTGTATACATACAGCCTCTACAGGATTTAGAGAGGCGTCGCCTCGATGAGGGTTGCATATAGTGTAGCTCTAGGCTGTTGATAATCTTCACATATAGGACCTAGCGCCCAGTGCCACTTTTCTTTTATTTGTATAGGTTTTGGATTATCTCTTTGTTGAGAGAGAAGTCACATGCATATTCATATTGGATGGTATTCATCTACAATTGTTGGAATTGCCGGACTTCTTGCTCAAGCTATAGTTGGTGCATGAGTTTGACACTGAAGGCTTATCATGCTTTGCTTGATGATTGGATATTTGCATTTTCCCGTACAATTTCCTTTATTGGTTCGAAGACCATAGCACCTGGTGAGAGCTTTGGAGGTGCTTCTGGATGGCTTCAACCAAATGAATGTGGATGCATATTCATCACTTGCATTGATTAGCTTACCACTATTCAGATTAATTACTTTCTTAGCTTGTTTGATCCCTAGGCACTTAGATAGTTTTGAAATTTTGATACTTTATTATGATGTAGAGACTATTGTATTTGTTTTTTATATTATATATATTAGTCACTAGGCAATCGGCCCAAAATTTGATCACGCCCAACTACGCCTTATAAAATGGACTAAGCGGTCGTTACAAATATAATCTGGTTTATAAGTCCGGAGTCGAATCCCACGGAGAATTAACGTACTAATCACAACTTTTAGTTTAGCAGGAATCCACGTAATCAACTTCCAAAAATATTGAATAATAAATTGAGTGTTATGACTAACTAACAACAAGGTAATTGAAAAGCTATAAAAAAATAAATTTTTGTTTTACTACTGACAAAGCAAATGTTGTAGACAAGATTGGAAACTTCTAGGGTTGTGATTTCCCCTCTTATCAGAATCCTCTCTGTTGCTTCTCCTATAAATTCGCCTAGATACTCTCTACCGATCGTGAGCACTTTAGGTTTCGTAATTCTCTTCCGAGAAAATACAACAATTTACTAAGCATATTCTTCCGAACTACGCTAGCTAGCACTTGTTTACCGCTCACTACGATCGCACTAAGGTTTCGTTATTCCTAATCCCACCTTTAAACCCTCCGTATTGATCCCTCATATACGTTAGGAGTGATATTGTTCAATAACTACCTAAATATGTATCCTTGTCCAGGTAATACACACTAAATAGGTATAGCCAATTGAGGGCCCTTCAATCAACCACAATAATCACGTAATTGAACACGTAGGAAAAATTCAATAGCAAATTTATATTAAACACAACAAAGATTCATCCTCTAAGAGTTTCTATCAAACCCTAGAATGAAGAGCTTAACTACTCATAATTGTTTTAACAATCACAACATAAGAATTCATCATCAATGATAAAAAAGGGAGAAAGAAAGATAAAAACTCGTTTCCGAATTTTCCGTCTTGCTCCTTGCCTATTCTTGCCTTCCAGATTCTTCTAAAAATCAAGATACCCTCTTTTTGGGCGAGCTGGGCTTCATATAGGTCAAGGACAATCGCCTCTGAAATTACAATTTTAGCCCTGGAATACTTTTTCTCGGAAGGACATGCGCGGCCGCTCACCTGGGCAGGTGACCGCGTATATGGCTGCGCACTTTGGCCAGTTTCTGCCTGACTTGCCCGGCCCAGTGCGCGGTCGCGCACTTGGGCGATTTTCTGCACTCTTCTTTGTTCTTCTTTTTAAATGCGCTAACCTCCTTCGATCCTCGAACAAAGTCCCAATTTACTACATAAGTCTTTACTTGGCCTTCAACGCTCCATATTATCTCAAAATGCTCCTTAACCTCATTGTAGCCCGGAATTACTCCTGCAAAGCATAAAATACTCAATCGGTGCAATTTACTATCATTTAACGCTCAAACATTAGTGAAGTGCAGCTAATTTAGAGTGGAAATAGTGGCTAAATTACATAATTATAGACTACTATCAATACCCCACACTTAAACCATTGCTCATCCCCGAGAAAACAAACCACACTGTAAATAGACACAACCTCACTAAGCAACTTTCCTAACTCATCATACCAAGAATATTTCAAATAGATCCAGCACAGTAGTGTAACATCTTCACCTCAAGAATTGACTCACAAGCATCACGCATTATTCACAACTTACTCACTTACTCTAACACAGAGGTCAAGAATTACTTTTCCTTCATGAATCAAGTGCCCTCCCACAACAAAAGAGAATCGTTCCACAATTAATAAAATTCATGAACAATTAGGAACTTCAAGATAGATAGAATTCACCCACTCTCAGAAACAACATTCATGTACTACAAAAGATGCACCATAGGTTTGCCCGTAGTGTACTACTCTACTAATTGAGTTCATTCAGTCAGGGATCAAGTAGGACTTTTAACTGGTTGTAATGTAGGTTGCGGTACGGGTAGGATACATTTAGATATAAGAGTGACTACACCTCCCTAAGCACTTTAATACATACACTTTAGCAGTCGGAACCCCACACTTATGTAAAACCATACTCCGTCTTCAAATCAATATACATTAACTCCCTATTATTTAAGCACAATTACATCAAGAGTCACCACTTATCAAGGAATATTTATTATTTTTCTTTTCTTTTCATAGCAATACAACTATATTTTTCCTTTTCTTTCTTTTTCAATTCAAGTGGCTCTTACTTTTTCAAAAATGTGCACCTTTCTCCGTATTTCATTAGTTCCACTCAAAAGCCAAACCAACCACCCCACACTTTAACTTTTATAAAGTTCATAACAATTCAAGTGCTCATGAGAGGTTAAAAGGTTCAAATAGATGGTTAATTCAAACAAAGGGGGCTTGTAATGTGGTTGCCAAAGAAATAAGATTACATGCTCAAAGGGTTTAACTACGATAAATATCAATTAGGCGGGTAAAATATACATATCTGACTCAACAAAGAAATGCCTATATCACTTCCAAGACTGAAAAAAACTACTATTTCAGTTTGAAAATACACGGGACAAGTTCTAGACATCAAATGCAATGCACAGAATACAACAAACCTCACACACACATGGCACATGACTCACTCAAGATTAGATCATCAAAACACTCTAGTCAAAGCACTTAAGCCAAGTTAAGAACATACAATTTAAGGCACATATACACGAGTCAACAACTGAGCCTAAGCGTCACACTACAGCACTCGCTATTCTCAAGGCATAATGAAGTTGAGAGACCCTGTTTTCATTTCATCCCATAGCCCACGGGTTCCTACTTCTAAAAAAAATAAACCTAACTACACCCGGTTCAAACGAAACCCTTGGAAAAGAACCGTGGCCCAAAGAAAAACCAAGGGGGAATTGATACACTACCAACAAAAGAAAATCCTTTTATCTTTTATTTTTAAAATTCAACTAACCAAAGAAACTAACACTAATCTACATTAATATATATATACAACATAAATACAAGATATCCCCCCACCCTATACCTTATATGGCGGCATGTCCCCATGTCACACAAAGAAAAAAATGCAAGTTAAAGGAAACATCCCTGATAGAGTCAGTCCTGGTCGGAGACAGTGCCGGGGTCGAGATGGCAAGCCCTGCCAAGTGCACGCAGCCATGCCATGGCCCTCCTCTCAGATTTTGCATTTTGGGTAGCAAGGGAATCCACTCTAGATCCCAAGTCTGTGACAGAAGTACGCAACCCTGCCATTTCCTGCTCTAAGGTCGTCATTCTCGTGTCCCATCTGACAACTGATGTTTTCTCAGCAACCTGCTCGTGCGGGGGAGAAGCAGCCACATCCTCAGCTTGCCCTTCATTACCCTCATTTGGAGCATCAGACTCATCGCTTTTTGCTTCAACGGGTGCAACAAGATCCTTCCCAATTACCACTTTATCAGCCTAAAACTTCTGTTCTTTTTTTACTTTCCTATCCAAGTTCTTATTTTCCGGTACACATGCCGCTCGACATAATCTAGTGATTAAGGAAGAAAAGAAGAACCCATACCTTTGCACCGGACAACGAATGAACATTTCATCGTGAATAACCTTAGCCACATCGAAATCATGGCCATTGATAAAACACCAGATCAGTGCAGCCCGGGGACCATTCACCTCAGTGGTATTAGAAGAAGGCAGCAGGCGGCTGTTGATGACATTGAGCCAACACTTTTCTTCAAAGGTAAGCGATGCCGAATGAAACTTCCACCCCTGTTTAATCCACACTACTTCCTTGTTGGGCACACATATTGTTCTAAAGAACAAATTCCACGAGGTTGGTTCTCTGCTATATGTGCCATAATAGTCCTCCGCTTCAGGATTTATCCCAACACTAGCAACCGATAAGCTCTCCTAATTGCCTCAATGGATTCATCCACACTCTTCTGTCATACCGTGCAGACATGGATCACATGTTCCGGGCAGTTCACGTTAAACTTTCGCACAATCATTAAATTGGCTTCATCAGGTTCTTCAAAGAATATACCCAGCCCGAGCGGAACCAATTCACGATATATATTGGGACAGTCATTTTGGAGGGACCCCATATTAATTCCCCTCTCTGGTATAGGTTTCTTGGGAGCCTTATGGCCAAAACGTTCCTGGGCCGCACTTGATACGAACTTGGTACTATCATACTGGGGCGCATTGATAGAGGACCGCGGCCGGGAGGAGCTTGCGTGATCACTGGAGGATGCACCTGTGGTTCTTCATTTCTTGGATGGAGGCATACTACCTGAAACAAATACCACAATCAGCGAAAGGCACGATGTGTGAACCAAGAGTGGTTACTCTAACTTCACCAGCACACTTGGTCACAAAATTCCATTCCCTAACTCATTGTGGCATTTATACAAACACATGATGCGCAAGTTTACCCGAACTCCCAAACACCAATTTTTATACCCCCAATTCAACCACAGATATACCAAAGTCGAATCTAACCCAACATGGTGAAATTCCACTATTACCTCAACATACAAACAAGTATACGTGGAAACAAATAATCTACTACAATACAAGAAAAGAAAAACAGAGAAACTAAACTAAACTAAGATAGAAACAAAAACAATGTCACTTACCTAAGGGAACTTGTGAGGATTTGGTTTGGGAAGTTATGGAAGAGGAGAGGTGAGGGGTAGGGGGTAGGGTTTGATTTTGAAATTGGGGGAAAGGGTAAGGGTTTGTGCGTTTGTTTTCTTATGTTTAGAGAAGGGGGTCGTTTAGATTAGAAGAGGAGAATGGAGGGGGGGGGGTATTTTTAAAGGAAAAACAAAGAAAGAAAAAAAAAGAAAAGAAAGAAAAAATAACTAATTCAAAACCCTATAAAACGGCGCCCAGTGCGCCGCGCACGTGTGGCAGTGAGGGTATAAAGATGCGCGGCCATATGCACGGTCAGTGCGTGGGCACGCATGTATGGCAGTGAGAGTCTGAAAATGCGTGGCCATATGCGCGGTCAGTGTGCGGCCGCGCACGTTTGAAATATATATATATATATATATATATATATATATATATATATATATATAAAATTATTTATTTTCCTAATATTGGGTTGCCTCCCAAGTAGCGCTTAATTTAACGTCGCGGCACGACGAATTACAACAAATCCATGGGTTGCCTCCTAAGAAGCGCCTGATTTAATGTTGCGGCTTGACTCGGGTTATCCCTTACCAAGGATCTTTCAAGTACAAGGTCGAGATTATTTTATCTTCCTCAACCATGCCCTGATAATGTTTTAGCCTTTGCCCATTAACTTTGAACTTGCGAGATCTATCTTCCGATGTAATCTCAACGGCTCCAGTTGAATGCATCTCTACCACACGAGATGGTCCTGACTATCTTGACTTCAACTTGCCCGGAAACAACCTCATTCTTGAATTGTACAACAATACCATATCTCTAGGTTTAAAGATCCGCTCAAGAATATTTTTACCATGCATCCTCTTCATTCTCTCCTTATATAGTCTTGCGTTCTCAAAAGCATGGTAGCGAAACTCATCAAGCTCGTGTAACTCAGTGACTCTACTTGTACCTTCCTCTTCTATGTCGAGATTCCACTGCCTCAGTTCCCACAAGGCTCTATGCTCCAACTCCATTGATAAGTGACACGCCTTCCCAAATACCAATTTATATGGCGACATGCCAATCGGCGTTTTGAAAGCGGCACGATAGGCCCAGAGTGCATCATCTAACTTTCTCGCCCAATCCGTTCTTGTAGCATTCACGGTCTTTGTCAAAATGCTCTTTATCTCTCTGTTCGAAACTTCCACTTGCCCACTTGTTTGTGGATGATATGGGGTGGAAACCTTGTGGCGTACACCATATTTTTCTAACAACTTTGCGAAGGCTCGGTTGCAGAAATGAGTGCCTCCATCACTGATTATTGCCCTTGGAGTGCCAAATCGGGTGAAGATGTTTTTTCTCAAAATATCAATGACCCCTTTTGCATCATTTGTAGGGAGCGCTACAGCCTCTATCCATTTTGACACGTAGTCCACAGCTACGAGTATGTACTTGTTGCCATATGAGCTGACAAAAGGTTCCATGAAATCGATTCCCCATACATCAAACACTTCTACCTCCTAAATTGGGTTCATGGGCATCTCATGTCGGTGGAAAATATTCCCGGTTCATTGGAATTCATCACAAACCTTCACCTAGAAGTGTGAATCTTTGAACAATGTCAGCCAGTAAAAGCCCAATCCAACACTTTCGCAGCTGTCCTTACTCTCCCAAAATGGCCGCCATATGAGGATGCATGACAAGCCTGCAAAATAGAAGATTGGTCTATCTCGGGGATACATCTCCGGATCATGTTATCAACACAAATCCTGAGCAGATAAGGTTCATCCCAATAATAAATGCGACAGTCACGAAAGAACGTTTTCTTTTGGACAGAGGAAAGGTCATAGGGGGCAATACCGCTTGCTGGGTAGTTTGCAATATCTGCATACCATGGCACTACCTCTTGGCTCGTGGCCCACAGTTGTTCATCCGAGAAAGTCTCCACCATCTCTTCCGTCTCAACCTTCTTCTCTTCTCCTGCCAGCCTAGACAAGTGATCAGCCACTTGGAATTCTGTTCCCCTTCGGTCACGGATTTCTAAGTCAAATTCTTGCAGCAGTAGCACCCATCGCATTAGGTGCGGCTTTGATTCCTTCTTCTCAATTAGGTACCTGAGTGTAGCATGGTTAGTATAAACAATTACCTTCGAGCCTATCAGGTATGACCTGAACTTGTCAAATGCGAGCACCACTGCTAGCATCTCCTTCTCAGTCACTGTGTAATTTATTTGGGAACCACTCAAAGTTCTACTTGAATAGTATATTGGATGCATGACTTTATCTTTCCGTTGCCGAAGGACTGCTCCCACCGCATAGTCACTTGGATCACACATCAGCTCAAATGGTTGCTCCCAGTCGGGTGCAACTATGATAGGTGCTGACACCATCCTCTTCTTCAATTCCTTAAAAGCTACCCTGCAGTCTTCAGAAAACACAAAAACGTGATATTTTTCAAGAAATTTACACAAAGGGTTAGCAATTTTAGAAAAATCTTTTATAAACCGCCTGTAGAAACCGGCGTGGCCAAGGAAACTTCTAGCCTTGACGGAAGTGGGTGGTGGAAACTTTTATATTACATCAACCTTTGCGTGATCCACTTCAATGCCCTTGCTTGACACTAGGTGCCCCAAGACTATACTTTCTTGTACCATGAAATGGCACTTTTCCCAATTTAATACTAGATTAGTCTCCATACACCTTTTTAATAATCTTTTCAAGTTCATAAGGCGGTCATCGAATGAGTTCCCCACCAATGAGAAGTCATCCATGAAAACCTCTATTATTCCTCTACCATATCTGTAAAGATGGCCATCATGCACCTCTGGATTATGGCGGGTGCATTGTATAGACCACACGGCATTCTCCGAAAGGCATATATGCCATATGGACAGGTGAATGACATTTTCTCTCTATCATCTGGGGCAAAAGCGATCTGATTATACCCCGAGTATCCATCCAAAAAGCAAAAGTGAGACCTCCCTGCCAATCTATCTAGCATCTAATCAATGAATGGAAGTGGGAAATGGTCTTTTCGGGTGGCCTTGTTCAACCTTCTGTAATCCATACATATTCGCCATCCCGTGACTTTTCTTGTTGAGATCAACTCGTTGTTCTCATTTTGCACTACAGTCATTCCACCCTTCTTTGGCACACACTGAATTGGGCTGACCTAGTTACTGTGAGAGATTGGGAAGATAATTCCCGCATCTAACCACTTGATCATTTCTTTCTTTACCATTTCTTTCATGTTGGGGTTCAGCCTTCTTTGATATTCTCTGGAAGGTTTGTGCCCATCTACCAGTAGAATCTTATGCAATGGTCATATGCCGGGCTGATACCCTTAATATCAGCAATGGTCCAACCAATTACAGTCTTACATTCCATTAACACCTGCAAAAGTTGTTCTGCCTGCACATCTAACACACTGGATGAGATAATAACAGGTAAAGTTGAGTTAGGTCCCAAGAAGGCATACCTGAGGTGAGCCGATGACGGTTTTAGCTCTAACTGTGGTGGTTCTTCAATTGATGGCTTAGTTGGAGGGGTTTTTCTTTCTTCTAAGTGTAAAGGCTCGAATTCGAGCTCTCTTTTCCAGTACCCTTGCCCTTCAAGGGCCAAAACCCACTCTGCCAAGTCCTCACCATCCACCTCTTCTAAGTTCATGAGGTAGGCTGCTTAAGGGTCTTTTACGTTCAGAGTCTCATCTTCCTCCTCCAAAATCACAGACGGTCCATGTTCTGCTTCCACCCAAAGTCTTTGCCTCTTTCATCTTGGCCTCCTCACGAAGATGCTCAACCAATTCGGCCTTCTGCTGAACTTGCAAGATCAAAGTGTTAGTTGCCAATATCAAGTTAATACATAACAAGCTCCCAAATATTTACATTACCCGTTCAATGAGCTCGGTCTGAGCTCGATGAGTTCTTGTCAGCTCGGCTCGAATGCTCATGATCTCCTCTTCTTTTTTCACATAGAGGAGTTTGAGGGCGTTTCTCTCCTCCGTAAGCTTTTTGAGATCAGCCTCACATCAGGCCAACTCAACTCGGTATTTGGAAGACGCTTTTTGATGGAGCGTCGTAGCCTGTACAGAAAGGAAGGAAATCACACTTAGAGAAATAAGAATAAACGCAAGCATGGTAACGTGGGATAAAACTCACTTGGTTCAGAAGCCGTTGAGACTCATCAAAAATGAGTGATGCATCCAGGTCGGGAACATCATCGACCCCCGCAAAGCAGTTGCAGAATATATCATCCCCTTCGGGGGCCGTCCCCTCATCGGGGATCCCCATGGACCGAGCATGCCGAAACTTCCCCTCAGAGAATATGGAGTTGGGCGGCGAATCGTCAATGTTAATTGCCCTGAGCAAGTCACTTGGGGCATTCTCTTCTCTTTGAAGGGCCTCAGAACCAGACCCTTTGGGCACACCCGCCGGTTTCTCATTACGATAGGAGGCATCATCAACACCCTATGACTCGGTGACTCTGCTCGGACCTTCCTCCGAGATCATTTCGATCTGCGGCTGAACCTCCCCAACTACCACCAGCTCAGTGGTTCTCATAGATTCGATGCCTTACCTCTTCCGAGCCACCAACAGGCAGTCGGTATCTTCTCCCTCCTCGTCTTCATCTCGTAGCATTTGGGCTACATCGACAGACAGAACGGAGGGATCAGTCTTCGACTTTCGAGCCCTACTTTTCCGGGGCTTTGGGGTATCTGGAGGCGAGGCCCTTTTCCCTTCTTATCTTTGGTCAGCTTCGGGACCTCCTCTTACCCAGGAGGCGACCTCATGATAACATTATCTCAAAGACCTGTATGAGAAGAAATCAAGTAAAAAGAAATATTTCACAGAAAAGCGTCAAACACGGACATCAGAACTTACCATGATTTTTGGTCTCCCATCGACCCTTGGCCAAATCGCGCCATGAGCGCTCAGCATAGAAAGAGGTCGAAACCAGTTGTCAAACCCAACCTGCAAGGTCCGGAACTGCACCAGGAAACCAGGGGGAAGCTGCACCATAAAGAAGAATATAGATGAGATGGGGTAAAGGAAACATTACAAGTAATCAAGCGTTATCGGTAAGTTTTTACTTATGCTTCATGTTCCATTCTTCAGGGAATGGCATCTTCTCGGTGGCGATAAAATTGGAGGTCCTGACTCGGACAAACCAGTCCATCCATCCTCGGTCCTTGTCCTCATCTATACTCGAGAACAGCACCTTCGTGGCCCGACACTGAAGCCTTATCAGTCCACCCCGATAAAGACGGGGCTGTATAGCCTAATGAGATGATCGAGGGTGAAAGACATCCCCTCGACCTTGCTCGAGAAGAATCTGAGTAAAATGACAATGCGCCAAAAAGAAGGGTAGATCTGGCCTAGGGTTACCCAGTATTGGCGGTAAAAGTCGATTATGATGGGATCGACGGGACCTAGTGTGAAAGGGTAAGTGTACACACTTAAGAACCCTTTCACATGGGTAGTGATGTCCTCATCGGGGGTAGGAATCACCACCTCTTTATTCTCCCAATGGCAGTCCTTTTTCATCTGCTCGAGATCGCCTTCGGATATCGAACATATGTATCTAGACATGGGCTCGCATCGGCCAGGAACCGAAGAGGGTTTTTCGACCTTAAAGTCAGAAGTAAGTTCGCATGGCCTGAGGATGCACTCTTCGATACGTGGCTCCACCGGCATTTTATCACCGGCCGGCCGCGATGAGGAGGCTTTTTCTTCTTGAGGAACGATTTTTGATATTTTTGCCATTGCTATATGAGGTTTAAGGAAGAAGAAGGCAGAATTTTTTTTTTTTTGTTTTTTAGAGAAGTTGTTTTTTTTGTTTTTTTGACCATCAAGTGGTATTAATTAATGACCTTGGGAACTGTGCTGACGCGACGCTTCAATCATTTCTATCGCTTACGTCACGATGTTGACTTCATAATTGGTCGAGGTACTAAATGGAAGGCTCAGTTCGTTTCTTCTCGTTACACTCTAAGCAATGAGGGGACTATCTGTATACGGTCAAAATCGGGCCTATCCGATTTTGTTGTTTGATCGAGACAAGGGAGTTGCATCGGGGGTAGCCTCATAATAAATCAGACCCGAGCTCGAAGATGAGACATCAAGCCTAGAGATCGAAGTGTACGTTGAGACTGAGGCCAGTAACAATTGAGACCAAGTATGACCGACTTCGAGGGCAGCATAATAACGGAATGGCGAGATATCAGTAACCGATCGAAGATCACGTTTGAATCTCGGAACGGATATCCGTGACTAGTCGAGGATCATGGCGTGAATCTCGGAACGGTCCAAATCACAAGCGGTTAACTAGTTGTTTATATGATTTCCTTCTGTAATTAGAGACATGCCATAATTAGGTTTCCTCTACTATATAAAGAGAAGTTCCAATTATTTGTAGGCATCATGATTCACTGATAAGAATATACATATACGCTGCTTTCTTTGTCTTATTTACTGTTCATCACTGCTTGTTCGATCCTTTGCTGTTCTTATTAACTAAACCTCGAGACTATCTCGAATCGAGGTCGAGTCATTGTTTGCATACTGGTTAGATTTATTTTTGTCCAATTTATCTGTTTAATTCGTTATTTATCAGTTGGTACTGGTTTAAATCACATATCCTTAAAACCACAATATAAGATTAATTGTTACTCGATTTTCTGGGTAAACATAAACAACACAAAAATTGAAGAGATCAACAATTATTAGGTTCTCTTCTAATAGAAAATAGATTTCGCAACTTAAAATTGACATGGTATAAATACTACTCCCATGGTTAAGCTGAAAATCAATAGATAACACGGACGTACAAATAAAGCGTGTACTTAATGAAGAAAAGCATATTAAAAGAGAATATAAAAATTTCTGCATATCTATCTTAGCTTGTTGTTTTTTGACATGAACGTTTAGAAGTCGTTTAAAGAGACATATGAGTTTGTGTTTGAATCTGACTCTAAACTTTTTTATAATCTAAACTTTTATTATTATTGTACGAAAGATTTTGGCGTAGGTTTCCCCTTTCATCATACTTATAAGTTCCATCTATGGTTCCTTCTTGTTTAATATCTCATAGATGTCTCTAAACAATTGTTAAGGTTTATTTTAAATTTTGAAACTCTTTGTGTTTACATTATAGAAAGCCCTCAAAGTAGATAAAAATAGGATCGTATATGTGTATACCAATTTAGGATCTCTTAAAGGTCATCCAATCTAAATGTTGCATCTTTGCCACCCTTGATTTATAACCAAAATGGATAGAAAAGCTTGTTACTAATTAAGTTTCCAATCTAAAACATGTTTAGAAAATACTAATTGCTGAAACTTTGTCATCCGAATTTCTTTTTAATCTCAATCCCAAACGGTACACCGCATCTATCATGATATCATATGAAAAATACGAGAACCCCATTATCCATTTTGAATCACTAGTAGGATAAACACCCCATCAACTGGAACTTTCCACTTAACTCAATCCTAGAGAGCATCACAACACGCGACAAGCCTTCCATGCCTATAGAAGACATCAGTCTCGAGTTGTGGTCAAATTCATCATTAACTCTCTGAAACCCATTTGCGCATAACCAAACCATCAAAATGAATCTCTAATCCAACCAAGTCAGGCGGATTACCAAACCCAAGAGTATTGCCACAAAACACATATAAAGCCTCACCACACCAAAAGAATTGATCACTTCTATTATTATATTGATCCAAACCACTACCAAGTTGACCTATTTCTTCTAGTTCCTCTTAACTTGGCTCCGATAACACTCCTCTTTCCCAATACACCATGGCCGTCAATTAAAGCTCACCTCCAATAGACCCTAACATGAAACCACATCGTCTTAAGATCCATAAACCACTTCGTTCCCTCTTCAGCACCCGATGGTACAACAAACCGAAATGCCAGCTCTGAAAGACCTTCTATGAATCTGAAATTGTGCCTTCATCTCTCTGATAGTGAAATGTAGAATCAATGATAATATAGAAATACCCCGAGTCTCGATGCCATCTAATGCAATCTCAGAACTTAGTCATACATAATTCTGGGGATCTTTAAATACCACATATAAATTTTGATCCCATTAGAAACCCTCTCGAGAGTCGCCTATTATGCTATAAACTCAAATGCACAGCCAATACGAGCCGAACAATTTGTGCTCTATTAGCACACAAATGTCTTAAGAAGCAACCTCATCTTTAAGCAACCGAGTGAATCCCTTCTCCTTGCATATTACATCCACAACAAATATCAACCCTGAATCATTTCTAGATTACCGTTTGCCCATAAAGTATAGTACATACATGCATCCAGCAATTCCCTTGCTCGAGTCATCCTCGAAGTCAGCCCTTTCAAGTCATAACTGATCCACAAGTGTGCCTCAGTCCAAAACTAATATAGCACATGACCATGCAATCTAATCGTAGCTAGAAGACTCCCCCACTTAGCTCGAAGCCACAGAACATAGAATCCGATAACCCACAATACTCTTCCTCCATAACTGCCATGATCTCATACTGTTATCCAACTGAATCCCCCATAAGCTTATGTAGCACTAGCCATAAAATATCCCAAATCATCTGCCAAGCACATATTCATCCTCGTGACAGTCGTGCGCATATCCTCAAGGAATCCAAAATCCAATTGCAGTACCTATAACCCACTTGGTATGAAAGAAATCTCTCCAGGGAAATATCATAAGGATCACACAACCTCGAACGACCTCGCAGGAGATAACCCACTTCCTTAGCCTCAAACTGGTATCACTCTATGACCCTATCTTGGTCACAACCATTATGCAATCACTTAATCTTTTCGAGTCTAGAATCGTCAACAAGACTTAAGAATCTACTTCATTCCATAAATGAACAACTGAAAGATCCCTCAACACACTCATAACTCAAGACTGTATAACACATCAAGACAGAAATCAAGCATCCATATCCCATTTGCATCCCAAGCAAATGCTTCTCATCACATCCAAATCATCTAAGCGTAGTCCTCAGTCATATAGTACTCATCATATAACTATCTCACAACTTACAGAGCCATCAATCTCTCTTCTAGGGACACTACCAGACATATAAGTCCAAATGCACATACTCATACAGCTAAAACTACCGAGCCCAAGCTGTGGTCTGAACCTGGCCTCAAGTCCTCCAAACGGGCCTACCTCCACATTACAGAAACACATCTCGCACCTCATCTACAATATCACAAGTCGTCGGTGACAGCTGATACCGAGTGCTCAACATCACTTATGATCGAATAGAAAGATACCGAAGATATAAGATTCAAGCTGAGATAAAGTCGCACGATAAGGAAAGAAATATGAGAAGTTTCCTAGATGCCCCGTAGCCTCTCAAAGATAAGTATGGATGTCATCATATTGATCCACAAGACTTTATTAGATACTTGCTCATGACTAGTAGAACCTATAAACCTAGGGCTCTAATATTAACTTGTTACGACCCAAATTCTACCTAGTCGTGATGACACCTAACCCCAACATGCTAGGTAAGAAAAACATAAAGTAATGCAGCACATGTGACATATCAATAATAATAAGGAGTAAAATAGCTAAAATCTATACAATGTCCCAAGGATTGGCAGTACAAGTCTTGAGCAACTAAGTTTAGATTTACAAAGCTTATTTGAAAATAAATACAACGTCTATTGGGAATATGCATGAACAAAGTACAAATCCAAAGCTATCGAGGACAAGGGGTAGCTATATCCGGAAAGAAGGTACATCTTCAATGATAATCTCTGTGATCCACAGTAGCTCAGTTTCATGATCTGCACACAAAGTGCACAAGTGTAGTATGAGTACAACCGATCCCATGTACTCAGTAAGTATGCTAACTAACCTCGGTGAAGTAGTGACGAGGTCTCAGGTCAAGGATACTCACTATATACACTCAATAACATATCCGTGTACCAAACAGTAGTAACAAAGTCTAAACAGGAAATACAGGTACTACATAATGCACCTAGAGAAGGTGCACGCAAGTCTCTTAATAATTCAACATGTAAAGTGACTATGCTTCTGATATCAAATAACACATCAACAATTGCATATAGAAAAGATATGGCCAGATAATATTCTTGTTCAACAACTCAGTATATAGAGAAGATATGTGTCCAACATCATGAAATCATCAAGCTTGCATATAGAGAATATATGCATAAAGTATCAAATGATCCTTCCGCAGTTGCATATAGAGAGGATATGAGTGAAATACCAGATAATCCTTCAGCAGTTGCATAAGATATGCATGAAATATTAACTAATCCTTCAACAAGTGCATATAGAGAAGATATGCATGATTACTCAATTAATCCTTCAACAATTGCATATAGGGAAGATATGCATGATTAAACCAGTCAAGTCCAACAGGTTCGTATATAGAGAAGATATGTACCGTGTTTCATTTCATCAAATAGTGTAGCATATAGAGAAGATATGCATAAAAGCTTGTATACATTCCGGAACTGTCATATAGAGAAGCTATGCAGTAAAATCAGGTATACATCCAAGGAGTTTGCAAATAGACAAGAGATGCACAGTCCAACCAATGATCAATTTTTACCAAGATCCACATCAACCAGAAACCCGTCGGTTTCATACAACCTGCGTGTACACATCAGGATATAAACATGAGAGGGTGACCATAGGGGGATGGATCCTAATCCACACGCAGCACGGACAACTCACGTGCCATAATAACTCATCCCGCATGGACCACTCACGTGCTGGCAATCTAGTCAATCACACAGAAGGCATATACAAGAATTCATGTATACGAATAACGGATATCAAATTCCATACTCATGGACTGAAGAAGATAGCATGTTAAGGTGTATGCATGTGCGAGTGTACAACTACATCCCAAATCAGGCGGATATGCCATACAACAACAAATATCATGCTCAACAGGAAAGCAACACCTACACATGATCTCTAGTATGATTCACGGAGTTCACATAGTCATACAAACATATAAATCATGATAGCAAGAAGCATAGTATCCAAATCAAGGCATAGTACATCCTAAAGACTACTCCAGTCATGAATCACACATAGCACTCATATATACGCTTGTCACCTTGCATATATGTCGCTTCTCACACTTTTCAATTAGAAAAACAAAGTTATATCCTAAGGGTTATTCTCTCAACAATATTAGGCAAGATTCTTTCCTCAAACAAGCCAAATCAATACTCTAAAAATACCTTCCCACACGAATCAACCTCTGAATGGCTCAAATCTAACAAAACATAACTCAATAACATCAAATAATGTCATAGGAATCAAAATCAAATGATAAGGTCGAATCTTTAATCAATTACTCAAAATAAACAAAAAAGTCAACATGATCTCATACCTCCGAACTCGACATAACAAATCCCGAACACACATTCAAATGCGAGTCCAACCATACAAGTTTCATCAAAATTTGACTCCGAATTGGGGTTCAAATCTCTATTTTTCATTTTAGAAATTTTTTGCTAAAACCCCTAATTTTTCTCTCTTATATTCACAAATCAAATGCCAAAATCAAAGATAGAATCATGAATAATAATCAAAATCCGAATCAAGAATACTTACCCCAATCCAAGTGGTGACAATTGCCTACAAAATCGCCCCAATCCGAGCTCCCAATCTCAAAATATGATAAAATAAATAAAACCCTTGATATAATATGTTCTGCCCAGCACCTTCGCTTCTGCAACCAAAATTGTCGCTTTTGCGGTGTCGCTTTTGCAACAAATACCTCGCTTCTGCGAATTCCACTAAATTGTCGACCATCGGCTTTTGCGGATACCCTTCCGCTTCTGCGGAGCCGCACCTACGGAATACTCTCCGCTCCTGCACAAGCGCTTATGTGCTCCCTCCTTCGCAGATGCGGGCTCCCAGCTTCCCCAACCAACTCTGCTTCTGTGGCCTCGCGTCCGCTGCTGCAGACTCGCACTTGCAAAACTATCCACGCAGGTGCATAAATACCAGGATAGAAATGATAAACAAGGTCAAAATGATCCAAGGCTCATCCAAAACTCACTCAAGACCCCTGGGACCCCATCCAAATAGACCAACCAGTCCCAAAACATAAAACGGACCCACTCTAGGTATCAAATCACACAAAATAACATCAAAATCATGAATCGCATCTTATTTAAAGCTTAACAAACTAATCCAAATTTTTAAGTTCCAACTTACACCGAACACGTTTAAACAACTCGAAGTGACCCTAAATCTTACACACAAGTCATAATTCACCATACAAACCTATTCCATGGCTCGAAATTTCAAACGGACATGGAAAACCACAAAGTCAACTATGAGTCAAACCTATCAACTCCTCAAACCTTCAAACTTCCAACTTTTTATCAAAGGAACCAAATCATCTTAGGAACTTCCAAATACAAATCCGTACATATGCCCTAGTCCAAAATTACCATTCGTACCTAACAAGACTATCAAACTCGGATCCGAGGTCAAATATATAAAAGTCAACCTTGGTCAACACTTTCAACTTAAGCTTTCTAATTGAGAATCACTCTATTAATCGATATCGAACTTCCCAAAAATCAAAATCAACCATGCACACAATGTGTAATAGTTCATATGAAGCTAATCAAAATTACTGGTTAGGTCATTTCATTCTCCCCTACTTAAACATACGTTTGTCCTCGAACATGCCAAGAGTCGTTCCAAAGCCATACAATCACTGTATAAACTCACCATACACATACCCACGGATGATCCCCGTGTCACCTCAAACTATAAGCCCGTCAACACAACCTAACTGAAGATTCTTTCTTCAACCTTAGTCCATAAACCTTAGAACCCAATCTCTAATATTCGGAATTCATTATAAGACTCGATTCTCGCATCTATACACTGCATAAGTCCAAATAAGCTGCATCTAGCCATAATCATATTTCAGGATATAATCACACAATATACCATATAACTCATGTACTCATAGTAATATCTTCTGACCATAATAGCTGCTCATTACTAAACTCTATACC
>AWOL01S0004277.1:0-41012 GCA_000715115.1 Nicotiana otophora
ACCACCGTGCTCCACCTCCACTCATCCGGCATCCTCTTCCCCTCAAAAATACTATTAAACAATATAAAGGAGACTTTGCCGAATTTTTACTGTTAAATCCAGAAACACTAATGGATAAACTATTATGAATTAAATAAACGATACATAATACTTCATATAAAATTAGTTAATAAAAATATTTTAAGATATCCCGATAAGTTAAACAAATAAAATATTTTAGGATTCTTTAAATTATAAATATAAATTTGAATAGTTGTAAGTATAAAGGAGACTCTGCCGACTATTTCTTTTTTGTAAAATCTAAAAACTAACTTATATACCATTATGAATTAAATAAAGGATAAATAATATTTTATATCAAATTAATTAATAAAATATTCCAAGATATCGCGATAAGTTAAACAAATAAAATATTGTATATTTTTTTGACTGACGAATAAATATTTGGATAGTTGTGAGTACAAAAGTTACTCTCTCGAATTTTTGACGTCAAATCTAAAAAACTAACGTATAAATCATTATGAATTAAATAAAGGATAAATAATACTCCATACGCTTAGATAACACTTCTTATAATCTCAAACAACAGTAATAAATAAATCTTTTCATTATGAAAAGAATAAGATAACTTAATACGTTTAATTAACATTATTCATTGTACAGGCATCGTCATGGATCAACCGACTGTTCATCCTGGACCCATTTCACGTGAGCTACTTACGCTACAGGCGGGCCATAGGTCTTCGCGTATATGGGATGGAGATTTACTTAGTCAGAACTTCCACCCACGATGCATTGACGATTTTTGAGAGCTTATCAGGAAGCACCCACTACATCATCGTATTGTCGAGTGCCTGACTCGGACTGGTTTTTATCGAGTTGTAGAGGTCGGTCGGTTCGTAAATCACCGCTTTGATCGAGCGCTGGAGGCCAGAGACACACATATTTCATTTTCCTACTGGCGAGGCCACCATCACGCTATAAGATGTGGAGGTTATGTTTGGATTGCCAGTTGACGGTCTTGCAGTCCATTCCCCACCTGTGATTAGGGAGTTTAGGAGGCCCGAGTATCTACAGTTGCCGGAGAGGCTTACCGGATTTCATCCGGCTGAGGAGACTACTATTAGTGGGATTAGTCGGTTACAGTTATTGCCTGTTAGGCAACATCTGGAGGCGCTATATGAGCACATCACGAATCAGACCCCGGATAAGTGTATTGAGCAACAGTCTAGGCTATTGTTATTGATGATATTTAGTGGGATTCTTTTCCCGAACACATCGGGAAACCTCGTGAACTTACGTTTCCTGGCACATCTGGAGCGGCTAGACGACTTACCGTTGTACAGTTGGGGCGGTGCCGTTCTAGCGTACCTGTATAGGCAGCTATGCAGGGTGTCGATGGGCAGCGTGAGGGACGTTGCTGGATTCCTTCCGCTTCTACAGGTAATAATATTGTCAATTCTTTTTTTGAATATCATATATGTATTAAAAATACTAAGTTTTACATCCACAGTGAATATTAGGTTTGGGCTTGGGAGAGATACTTGCAGATGCAACCCCCTCCTCGACCAGTAGATCTGGATGCACCACCACCACCACCATACTACCCCATGCGAGGAGGTGGGTCGATAGGAGAGGTTGTGCCTGCGACGTCGAGGCTCGACATCACCTCCCGCTCTATAGGGATATATTGGATCTCCTGGATGGTGATCACGTAAATATCCGACTTAGTACGTTTGTTAATATTTTATTTGTCTTGTGTTTACTTACTTATCTTGCGTTTACTCAAAAGTTCGTATGGAGGCCATATAGCAACGAGATCATTGCCATCTTGCCAGAGTACTGCTCACGAGATCGAGATATGTGATTTTCTGAGGTCCCACTAATCTGCCTTGATATAGTGGAGCGTCATCCGACGGGGCAAGTCTTACGATAGTTTGGCCAACCACAACATATACCTGCTCATCCCAGTTGGCAAGCCACTCATTACGAGCGGGATGATCGTAGTCGAGTTGACTAGGAGTACTTGGCTTGGCTCGAGGCACGGATAGAGGGATGGGGTCTGAGGCTTTTCATGTTTCCGACAGACCATCCACATGACAATGTTGACGTTGACAAGTACATGGCTTGGTAACATCGTGTTGCTCGCACTCTGATTGATAATCCTGATCATCGGGAGAGTCGCTGATATGTTCCATATGCCGGGAGGCACGAGGCACTAGGACGTTATTTGATCTACTTACATATTATATGTGATTTACTTAATTTCTTTAATTAATATGTTACATTGTATGTAGGTTGTGGGCCTACACCGTATTCACCAGATGGGCCTAGTGTCACGATCCAAAATCCCATCAGAGGTATCATGATGGCACTTAGTCTCTAAGACTAAGTAAGCCGATTATAATTACAATGCAAGCTAAAAAAACATTTTAACCGATATTTATAAAAAGAAAAATAGATAATTGAAACCAACAACGAAAATAATTATAAACAACCTCCCAAAACTTGTAGTACTGAGTCATGAACTCTAACTGAATATATGAAATGATCTCAAGGATCGAATACTCAATACTGTTTGATTAATAATAAACAGTACAATAAAATAAAAAGACTCCAAGGTGCAGAAGTGTAGTATGAGTACACCACAGTCGGTACCCAGTAAGTATCAAGACTAACCTCGGTAGAGTAGTGACGAGGTACAGTCAAGACACTCACCAGTCTAATAACCTGTGCAATATAGTATACAAAATAATAGAAAAATAAATAGCAGTGATAGCAACAATAATCAAGTCCTTCAAAATATACATCTTTCACCTATAAGTTTTTCAAATAAAAATCTTTAGAATATAATTTTTTCCAATAAATATATTTCGAATATACTTTCTTCAAATAAATATCTCTCCAATATAATTCTTTCGAATAAATATCTTTCAAATATAATTCTTCCAAATAAATAACTTTCGAATATAATTCTTTCAAATAAATATCTTTCGAATATAATTCTTTCCAATAAATATCTTTCGAATATAATTCTATCAAATAAAAGTCACCATGTGACACCTCATTTCATAATCATAAAATACGGGTCTCAACCCACTTTCATATTTCCACGGCACCTCGTGCCAATATCTCTATCACAATCGCACGGACAACTCACGTGCTAATATTATCATCATATTTTCCCCGACACCTCGTGCCCACATTTCATATCTGTTGCGGCGTGCAACCCGATCCCATATAATATTAATCATACCTGTTGTGGCGTGCAACCTGATCCCATATAACATAATCCGCCTAGCAATAGCCACAAGCTCCCAATTTTAACATAGATTAGAATATTATCAAGTTTACCGAAACAACAAGACATGTTGCACAAGATATAAAAATAAGCACAAGGAAAATCACAACATCACATGAAAATTACCAACGCAATAACCCCACATCATCACATAAAAATTACCAACACAATAACTCCACATCATCACATATCATCCCTGACAATAGCCACCCCTATCTCTCTTATAGCCACCCTTATCAGTCTTATAATAGCCTCCCTTATCCCTCCGCCCTGAAAATATCAATAGCCATCCTTGTCGCTCTTATAACCACCCTTATCGCTCAGTATAATAGCCACCCTTATCACTCCGTCCAGACAATATCCCAACACACATAACCATGTTGAAATGCCGCCCTTATACCCACATAATATCAACAGTGAAATGCCACCCTTATATCTCATAATAATAACTCAAATCACACAACAATTTACACGGAATATTATCACGACAACACAACACAATCAATTCCTATCACAATTTGCCCAACAACCACAACCAATTCCAATGATATAGTAAAATTAATAAATTTCTCAAAAATAGCCTAAGGCTCCACACAATGTATATAAAAACTTAAAACAACAACAAGGAAGGAAAATTAACTCAGCATGACACAACAACTTCTTTAGTCCAAATATTTGAAAAATATATTAGTACCTCAATTTAAACTTATTTAATAAATTATTTGCATGCGGAAAAATTTATAATATAATTATTTCCAGTAAATATCAAATCAACAAACACACGAAATTCTCATAAAATTCCAAGTCGCAATCACACTAAATTATCATATAAATACAAACTCAACAAATAAAAAATGAGGTATGACAAATCAAGGATTTACTAAATTTTCACAATTTTTCAATTTAATACATAAGTGTGTCTACAAAGTTTTAACCGATATAGTTTGTACATATAAATTAAGTATGTACTCGTCACCTCGCGTACATGGTTTTCCATCACACAATTTTCACATAAGACTCAATGCCTAGGGAAAATTCCCCTACAAAAGATTAGGCAAGATATTTACCTTTTTGAAGTTAGGCCAATATTCTAAAATTGCCTTCTTGCTTGAATTGACCTCCGGACAGCTCAAATATGTCCAAATTAATTCAATTCAGTCAATACTAATTATAGGAATTAATTCCATATGAAAATACTAATTTTCCAACAAAATTCGAAATTTAACTCAAAAATTGCCCGTGGGGCCCACGTCTCGGAATACGATGAAACTCACAAAATTCGATAACCCATACAATTACGAGTCCACCCATACTAATTTTATCAAATTCCGATAACAACTCGACCTCCAAATCTAAAATTTTTGTTCTTGAAAATTTTTGCAAAAATCTTTATTTCTTCTATTTAAATCCGAAATAAATGATGAATATAACCATGGATTTATGAAATATAATCACTTTTGGATATAAGACACTTACCCAAGTCGAAGTCGTAAAGAAATACTCAAAATCGCCCAAGAATCGTGCTCCAAAAATCCAAAACGAAATGAAGGAAATGACCATTTTTGGTCCTTAAGTTTCTGCCCATCCGTTACTAAAAGTCCATTTTCCGTCACTAAAAGTCCACATCAGAATTTGCTTGCACTAGCAGTTATTGTTTTTACTAAAAAGGCTCTAACTCTATCATACGAACTCGGAATTCGACGATTCTTGTTCCTATGAGTCACAAATAATAATACGAACCTAGTTGTTCAATCAAAACTCAATTCAGAGCTCCTTTTCTCAATGCGATACCAATTTCGCTCGTTAAACAATTAACTCATGTTTTGCGCTAAAAATCCAATCGTGACTTGATAAAATTAGACCAAACTTTCCAGATCACTCCTATAATTCATTATCAAAATTCAAGAAGTCTCGAAATTATATTTCAATCTCTAAAACTAAAAATAGACCTTTGGATCATTACATGCTTATGTTGAAAACATCAAACTTTTCCAAAACTCTTCCCCGACAGCCTGCAGTTTATCAACCATAACTTCTTGTACTCAACCCCAACTGTCAAACAGTTTATATTTATGTAAACTAGATACAAAGGGCTACAACTTTCATGTTTTTCTCATCACCCAATTCCTTATAGATTGCGAGATATAAGCTCCCAAAGTCAGCCCTGTGCAACAGAAATTTCTGGTGATGCACACTGCTGTAGCCAAAATCTGTAGTACCAGGTTCAGTCAATCAATCATAACCTTTTGTACAAAGTTCTGAATAATGAATAGTTTATCATTCTGGAAACTAGTATCAAAGGACTAGAACTTTCATGTTTTGATAATTTACAGATTTCTTATAGATTTCGAGATATAAGCTTCCAAAGTTAGCTCTGTGCATCAGAAATTTCGCACATTGCTGTCAAAACAACCAGCAGTTAAAAATGATCCGAAATCACTCCGAAACTCACCCGAGGCCCTTGGGACCTCAACCCAATACACCAATAAGTCCTAAAATAGCATACGAACTTAGTTGAAACCTTAAATCACATAAAACAATGCTAAAACCACGAATCATATCCCAATTCAATCTTAAGGAACTTAAGAATTTCCAACTTCTACATTCGATGCCGAAACCTATCAAATCAATTCCGATTGACCTCAAATTTTGCACACAAGTCATAAATGATATAACGGATCTATAAAAATTTTCAGAACTAGATTCTGACTCTGATATAAAAAAGTCAACTCCTCGGTCAAACTTTCCAAAAATTCAACTTTCGCCATTTCAAGCAAAGTGTCACTACGGATTTCCAAAAAATTTTCCGGACACGCTCTTAAGTTCAAAATCATCATACATAGATATTGGAATCATCAAAACTCCATTTCGGGGTTGTTTACATATAATTCACCATCTGATCAATTATTTCAACTTAAACTTTCAAAACAAGAATTGTTCTTTCAATTAAATCCCGAATCATTCGAAAACCAAACTTGACCACCCTCGCAAGTCATAATACACATTTTAAAGCTGCTCGAGACCTTAAGCCACCGAACGAAACGTAAATTCTTAAAATGACAAGTCGGGTCGTTACCCCTAGTGATGCAGCAACATATAGGCGACGGAGAAGCACTACTATTGCACCATTGGGGTAGTCAGGTTTCTACAGTTGCTGTTGCGACATTGGTTGTTGCACGAGCCGATGCACGATTAGGTTTTGATCTTGCGTACATTCTGCCAGAGGAGTACCATCATGGCCCAGATGTGTCCTCAGCCCGTGGTAGACATGCTAGGTGTGGCCAGAGAGGACAAGGTAGCCAACGTGGAGGGGGCGGTGAGGCACCCGTAGAGGGTGTTGCAGAGGGTTTTCCGGGTGACCAGGGTGAGGCAGCGGATATGCTTGCATGCATGTAAATGTAGCGCATTTATTTTATGCACTATTTCCTATGCTAACACACGGATGTTACATTTAGTCGTTTTCCTGTCCGTGTATAGCGCATTTATTTCATGCACTATACATAGATTGGTTCGCCCCTTTTTTTACCACATATTTTGGTGGCTTGGGTTCAATTAGTTATTACTTTGTTTTCGGACTCCAACTCGATGAGTATATATATGTTAAACATTACGCATTGCGCCTATACCTCAACTCAATGAGTATATATTTTAAAAGGTATACATATACTATACTAAAACATATATATTATATTAAAAATTATATTCGAGTTGTAAAATAAAAATTAAAGAAAAAGCATAAGCTCTTGAAAATAATGATTGTTGATCTTATTTAACTAATTCAATAAAAGAAGAAATTTTATCCGTAGAACTGTTCAATCTTCTCAATCAATATATTCGACTTAAAATTTATTTTAGTTTTATAATTTCACTAATTAAATTTCGTAAATTATCATTCTTTTTTACTTTTAGCATGAACACGTAATTTCTTGAAGAATTAAGCGCTCTATTGTTTGTTTTATTTTTTGGAAAACTCATGTTCTTAAATTCATTATAGAAAATACAAACAAGATACGAAATTAGAATCTTGCCGCTACATTTTTACTAATATAAGTTTTCTTCTTTTTGAGGGGTCTTTCAGTTTTTGTCCAAGAATATAACTAAACGCATCGGACTTCTGCATCCAGATTTTGTCTATTTATAAAATAGGAATTTATGTTTGTAATGGAATTACTTGTAATTGATGAATTCTGAATGAATTAGTTACCACTATTCTAGAATATGGTGAAAATATAGAATTCATGCACGTTTAGATTAGATTTAGAATTTATTTTTCAACCAATTCTCACGACTGTCGCATTTTAATTCTTGTGTATTTTTAGTTAGTTCTCATTTAAATTGAGATTTTTTAAAAGTAACTTCGATTTTCTTCACAAAAAAAATAAGTTAACTCTCCATAGTGTCAAAAAAAAATTGTCTGAAGAAAATTTTACATAAAATTTTTGCATGTTTATTGTTCTAAAAATATTATTTATGATATTTTTTATTGTGTTGTGTTTATTTTTGAATTGCATAAAACATAGTTATAAATGGCTTTCTGCCAATTATATCCTTAGGCTTTTTTTTACTACTAGCCTCAAGTTACGCGCGTTGTGCCTGTATCTTATCTCAATGATTATGATTTATTTAAAAATTATATCTAATTATAAAATAAAATTTTAAGTTACTAAAGATGATTATAAATGTTGATCGTGTATAACTAATTCAATAAAGAAAGAAACCGCTTCGTAGAAGTTCTCAATTATAAGTCAACAATTTAACTAAAAAAATCAGCTTTATAATTTCACAAGTTCTCTTGCTTCCTTTTCATTTCAGCTAGAACATATAAAAACTTGAAAATCTAAATATTGTTGAAGGATGGAACTTAAAACATATAAGCACACTACTATTAATTATTGAATTTCAAATCATCTTAAAAACCAAAATGCAACGAAAATCCAAAAATAAATTCAAAAGTGATATTAAAGAAAGTTACTGAGAGAATTTACGATTGAAAGATGGGCCATCCATATTTACTTCAAAGAATGACTTAGAATTAGAGTTGAAAGTATATATGGTATTGAAGTGTTATTATTCAAGTGAAATTAATATTTAAATTATTCTAATATTGGCCAACTCTATAATTTTAAATATTTGAAAAATAATTAACTTTTTTCAATGAGAAATCTATTTTAAATGGTAAAAACATGGATCAACATTTCTTGTTCGAACACATATTTCCTCTTAAATTTAAAGAGCACAGCCTTTGGAATATCATATGACAATTATACTCATTTTTGTGTCATGATATCATCTAAAGTGAGTGGATATTTGTTGCATGTTTTTTTCATGATTCTTTTAAGAGTTTTCAAATTAACACAATTTTTTTGAAAGTTTTCGGAATCTTTTTTTTGGAGATTTGAAATGAAAAGGTTGGTCATATAGTTCCTAAAAAATGACATATTTAAGTGGATATGTAAAATCTGAAAATGACTAATATCGAATGAATATTTTATAATAAATAACTTAATATAAAAAAATTATAGAGATCCTGTGATGACCCAATATGTCATCTTTAATTTTAAACATTCATTTCTATGTTCTGAGACCTCGGATAGCACCTTTCAACATTCTTCGATTTGCGTGCAGTCAGTAAATTTTTCTAGGAAACTTTTATGTGAAAAATTGATTAAAATGTGAAGTGGAGCTTCAAAACTCATTTGAGTTGACTTCGTCCAACGTTTTGAGCAAACAGACCGGGATCAGTATTTTGACAGTTCCGGTAGGTCCGTATCGTGATTTGGGACTTGGACGTATGTCCGTAATCGAATTCGGAGGTGCCTAGCTTGAGTTATCGCCATTTATTGAAAAATTAGAAGTTTGAAAGCTTAAAGATTCCAAAGATTGACCGTGAATTTGAATTTATCGATATCGGACACAGATTGAGATTTCGAGAGTTGGAATAGCTCTGTTATGTCATTTATAATTTGTGCACCAAATTTAAAATCATTTCGGATTCATTTAATACGTTTCGGCACGGGTTTTGTAAAGTCAAAAGTTTGAAACTCATAAGTTCGAATCGAGGTGTGAATTATAATTTTAACATTATTTTACGTGATTTGAGACCCCGAGTAAGTCCGTATTATGTTACGGGACTTGTTGGAATATTCGGACGAGGTCCCGAGAGGCTCGAGTGAGTTTCAGACTATTTTTGTTCAAGAACACAGGTCTCGTTCTGGTGCGTCGTACCTGCGTAATTTTGCCCGCAGGTGCGTAATCGCTTCTACGGAGGCAGTGTCGCTTCTGTGACTTTGAGGCCAGAGGAGAAGCTTTGCTTTGTGATGAAGGTGCGATGCCCGCTTCCGCGGTGCCATGATCGCAGATGCGATCTTTCTCGCTTCTGCGGCTTCCTTCGCGCTTCTGCGACGTGAAGGTCCATAGATGCGGTCCTCTGCTTGGCTGCCTTGTTCCGCAAATGCAAGCTTTGTCTCGTAAATGCGAGTTTGCAGATGCGGAAATTTAGTCTGTAGATGCGAAAATGCTGGACAGAATACATAAAATCGGGTGTTAGTCACGTTTACTCATTTTTGAGTTTTGAGTCTCGGATTTTGGTAATTCCAAAGGGGTATTTTCACGACTTCGACTTGGGTAAGTGTTCTATATCCGAAAGTGATTATATTTCATAAATTCATGTTTATATTCATCGTTTATTTCGTATTTAGATGGAAGAAATTGGAATTTTTGTAAAATCTTCCAAAATAAGATTTGAAAGGCAATCCGATGTTGGAATTCAATAATTTTTGTATGGTTGAACTCATATCTGTCACGACCCAATTTTTTCTCCATTGGGTATCGTGATGGCACCTAGTCTTGGGGACTAGATAAGCCTAATAATAATTAAAACAACAACATTATTTAAATAGAATCTCTTAAAATTTCCAAAATCGGTAGTACAAGTCATAAGCTCTACAGAGTGTTTGCTAGAAAACTTCTAAATACAACTGTCTAGAAATAAGAATAAATAGTGCAAAACAAAAACTGGAAGGTGACTCCGAAGCCTGCGAACGCAGCAGCAGGTTTACCTTGAGTATCTATAGCAACAGTCCACACAGCTAGCTAACGAACAAGTACCTGGATCTGCACAAAAATATGCAAAAAAGTAGCATGAGCACACCACAGCGGTGCCCAGTAAGTATCAAAACTAACCTCGATGGAGTAGTGACGAGGAACAGTCAAGACACCCACTGGTCTAATAAATCGAACAGATATAAGTACATGAATAACAGAAGTATGATGTCTACATAAAGACTATGCAATATGGCTCACAATACAGTAATGGCATTAAAGCAAGAAAACAACAAGTATCAGCGGAATATCATGAAAATGACGCAGACAAAGTGAATGGAACACAACCTAAATCCGGAATCACGAAGGATATTCAATAATTCAATTAAGGATGACAGCGGAAAAATAATCCTAACCTCAATTAAGACTGAATAATTATAGGATGAAATAATATAAATTTCAAATAAAGATAAGCAATTATGAAAAGATAGCATGGCTATAAAAGAGATAACAGTTTCAATTAAGGAACATATGAATAAAGTAACGATAATAGTGGATCATGAAGTAATTTATTCTAATTAATCAGGTAGATGTGAATCTAGTAATTAAGATATATAATCATAACAAGAACAACTGCATATTCAATGAATACAAGGACCTAAGAACCATAAAAGGCCAACTTTCCACAAATAAGTCCGTGCACGCACTCGTCACCTCGTGCACACGGGCTACAATCAACATAGAAGACTCAAATCCTAAGGGAAAGATCCCCCACACAAGGTTAGGCAAGATACTTACCTCGAACCAAGTTCAAACAGTCCGTAAGAATGCCCTTTCCTCAATTATCCGACTCCGAATGGTCCAAATCTAACCAAACACAATTGCATATCATGAATATAATGATAATAGACTCATCCAATTAATGAAATTAATATTTTAACAAAAATTTCGAAATTTGTCCTAAAAAGTCGACCCGAAACCACGCCTCGGAATCGGGTAAAAATCACAAAATATGAACACCCATTCACTCACGAGTCCAACCATATAAGAAATACTCAAATCCGACCACTAATCCCCTTTCAAAACTCGAAATCTTTATTGAAGAAGTTCTTCCAATTTTTCCCAATTGTAACCCCAAAAATCCGAAACTACAACAACAACAACCCAGTATAATCCCACTAGTGGGGTCTGGGGAGGATAGTGTGTACGCAGACCTTACCCCTACCTTGGGGTAGAGAGGCTGTTTCCAAATGACCCTCGGCATCCTTCCCTCCAAGAACTCCCCCCACCTTGCTCTTGGGGTGACTCGAACTCACAACCTCTTGGTTGGAAGTGGAGGGTGCTTACCATCAGAGCAACCCACCTTGTCCCAAAAATCCGAAACTAAATGGAGAAAACAACTATAGATTAATGCAATAAAACCAAATTCGAGTAAGAAATCGTTACCCACAAGATTCCTCTGAAAATCTCTCAAAGAATCGCCTTCTCCCGAGCTCAAAATAGAAAATGGAGTGAAAATGAAATAACCCTCGATTCCAACCCCTTTCTGCCCAGCGATCCTCGCACCTGCGATCATTTCTCGCACTTGCGCCTACCGCACCTGCGGTCTAACCAGTCGCACCTGCGGAAGTCACTAACTCCCACAGCCTCCGCACCTGCGAGTCTTCTACGCATATGCGGGCATCGCAGATGCGGAACTTTCACGCACCTGCGACCATCGCACCTGCGCCCAGGGTCCAAATGTGCGATTACACCAGAACTCAGACCTCTCCAAAACCATGGAAATCATCCGTAACTCGTCCGAAAAACACCCGGGGCCCTCGGGACCCCGTCCAAACATACCAACAAGTTCTATACCCTAACACGGACCCGCTCGAGGTCTCAAATCACATCAAACAACGTCGAAACTACGAATCGCACCATGAATCGAACTTATAAATTTCAATTCTTTCAACTTCTAAAACCCGTGCCGAAACCTATCAAATCAACCCGGAATGACGTAAAAGTTTGCAGGCAAGTCCCAAATAACATAACGAAGCTGCTCCAACTCTCGGAATCGCATTCTGACCTCGATATCAAAAAGTCCACTTCCGGTCTAAACCTCCAAAAAATTGACTTTCGTCATTTCAAGCCTAAATCAGCTATAAACCTCAGATTTACTGTCCGGACACGCTCCTAAGTCCAAAATCACCCAACGGAGCTAATGGCACTGACGGAACTCCATTCCAGAGTTGGCTTCACATAGTTCCGACTACGGTCAAAATCCTAAGACTTAAGCTTCCGTTTTAGGGACTAAGTGTCCCAAATCACCCTGAATCATCCGGTAACTGAAATCAACCACGCACGCAAGTCAAGGCACATAGTTGAGTGATCACTTGAAATTGCGAAAAGAGGTAAGTATCGTGGTTGACCTTGACTTGAGGGAATAAAATCCTTGAATTATTTATTACGTGAATTTCATGTGTAACGACGTATAGGCAAGGTGACGAGTGCTTATACGTCGTCAAATTAATTGTTTGCATATTTATCTGAAAATCATAAATTATTTTAAATCATAGATTAATTATTATATTAATTATTTCTCTCATTTTCCTTGTCCAATATTATGTCTTAAATTAATGTTATAATTACTACATGCTTATTTGACTTATGTGTCTTAATTGGTACTTGACATTTAACATATTGAATGTTAAATTGCCTATTTTCTCCCTGATTTTCACAATTAATTGCTACTTGTCATTACTTATTTTTCTAAATAAATTATAATTATTGTATGCTTTGTTGCCTAATAATTTCTTATTAAATATGGTAATTATTGAAGTATTTTTTATTTATTTAAGAGTTGATAAATTATATTGTTGGATCGGGTTGCACGCCGCAACAAATTTTATTTTAAGTTTATTTAGTTGGAGAGGGTTGCACGCCGCAACGGAATTTAATTGAAAGATTATATAGTTGGATCGGGTTGCACGCCGCAATAGATTTTATTCTAAGTTTATATTGTTGGAGCGGGTTGCACGCCGCAATGGAAATTAATTGAAGGATTATATTGCGAGAACGGGTTGCACGCCGCAATGGAATGATAAAAGAAATGATTGACTATGACTGTTGAACGGGTTGCACGCCGCAACCACATCTATGATTGACTATGACTGATGAATTATTATTATTATTATTATTATTATTATTATTATTATTATTATTATTATTATTATTATTATTATTATTATTATTGCGTACAGGTTAATGTAAGTGACCTACCTTAGCCTCGTTACTACTTCGTCAAGGTTAGGCTCGGCACTTACAGAGTACATGGAGTCGGTTGTACTCATACTACACTCTGCACTTCTTGTGCAGATACAGGTGTTGGCCCCAACGGCGTACTGCAGATTTGCTGGGATTCAGCTATCAAAGGATACTTGAGGTATAGCTGCACGATGTTCGCAACTCTAAAGTCCTCTTCTACTTTATCATAGCTGTATGGTTTCTTTCAGACAACTTTATTTTATTCAGACCCTTGTTTGTATTATTATAGAAGCTCATGCACTTGTGACTCCAGTTCTGGGATGGTATTTAGACATCGTTATTATTTTGGTTTGTTCATTTAAATTAAGATATTATTCCGGTTGTTGGTTTCTTTACTATATAATTAAGATGAATTGTTAAAGATGGTTAAAATTATTCTAACGTTGGCTTGCCTAGCAAGTGAAATGTTAGGCGCCATCACGGTCCCGAAGATGGAAATTTCGGGTCGTGATAAGTTGGTATCAGAGCACTAGATTACCTAGGTCTCACAAGTCACGAGCAAGCTTAGTAGAGTCTGAAGGATCGGTACGGAGACGTTTGTACTTATCTCTCAGAGGCTATGAAGTTTAGGAAAAATATCACCTCTTTCTTGTTCTGTCGTGCGATTTTATTCTATCATCGATGATTGAACCATTCCATTCTTGTTCTCTCGCAGATGGCGATAACACATACTACATCTACCGCCGGACATGAGCCAGAGCCCCTGGTGGCAACTGTGACCAGGGGTAAGAGGCCGAGGCCGAGGTCGCGCCAGAGGCCGAGGCAGAGGCAGAGCTCAGCCTCGAGCTCGAGGAGCAGCATCTATTGTAGAACCTTAGGTGAATTTGGAAGCAGAGGTTCCAGCTCAGACTGTACCTGCCGGACCCGTTCAGGTCCTGGAAGGATTCATAGCTACTCCAATACTTCAGGATGCTCTAGTCTGTTCGGTGAGCCTAATGGAGGGTGTGGCCCAGAAGGGTACATTTCCAGTGGCACAAGCCGTCTCACAGGCTGGGGGAGGAGCACAAACTCCCACTACTACCGCTCTGGAGCAGATAACTCCCCTGTATCAGGCTCCAGCAGTCTCGCCAGTTGGGGTAGTTCGGCTAGTTATTGAGATTGGACAAGTTTACTAAGCTCTTTCTAGTTCACTTCAGTGGTACACCTTCTGAGGACCCACATGATTATATTGACCGCTGCTATGAGGTGCTGCGGAACATGGGAATAGTTGAAAGCAACGGGGTCGATTTTGCTGTGTTTTAGATGACTAGTTCTGCCAAGAGGTGGTGGAGAGATTATGTACTTGGTAGACCAGAGAATTTGCCTGCACTTACCTGGGAGCAGTTCTCACAGCTATTTCTAGAGAAGTTTGTTCCTATTACACTGAGAGAGGAATACCGCAGGCAGTTTGAGCGTCTCCAGCAGGGTAGTATGACTGTTACCCAGTATGAGACCCGATTTGCGGACTTAGCCCATCATGCCATAGTCTTGCTTCCTACTAAAAAGGAGAGAGTGAGAAGATTCATTGATGTACTCATTTATACTATCAGGCTTCAGATGGCCAAGGAGACAGGGAGTGATATTTCCTTACAGACAGCTGTGAATATTGCTAGGTGGATCGAGTTAGTTTGTGCTCAGGAGAGAGGGCCAGTGTCAGATAAGAGGCCCCGTCATTCTGGTAATTTCAGAGGTGCTTCATCTGGATGCAAGGGTACTTATGGTAGGGGTCATCCTCCCAGGCCATTTTATTCAACACTTCAGGCATCTCACGGTGCTTCAGGGAGTCATGGTCCTATTATGCCTTACTTTAGACAACCAGCATTTAGTGCACATTCAGCTCCTATAAGTGCACATTTAGTCACTACAGCGGTTATCCGTCCCGTTCGGGTCAGCTTCAGCACCCACAATAGCAGGAAGGGTATTATGAGTGTGGGAACATTGGTCATATCAGGAGATATTGCCTAGGTTGTCGAGCAACAGATCTCAGCAGGATTCTCGTGCCATTAGACCGGCACCAGTTGCTCCACCGCCCGCCCAACCAGCTAGGGGCATGGGTCAGACAGATAGAGGTGGAGGTCAGGTCGTTAGAGGTAGAGACCAGCCAGTTAGAGGCCTCCCCAGAGATGTAGCTCCGAGTGGTGGGGCCCAGCCCCGATTTTATGCTTTTCCATCTAGGCCTGAGGCCGAGTCATCCGATGACGTGATCGTATGTATTGTTCCAGTTTGCCATAAAGATGCTTCAGTTTTATTTGTTCCAGGATCTACTTATTCTTATGTGTCCTCCTACTTTGCTTCATATTTGGTTGTGCCTCGTGATTCTTTGGGTGCTTCTATGTACGTGTCCAACCGGTGGAGGATTCTATCACTGTAGATCATGTCTATCGTTCGTGTGTGGTTACTATTGGGAGTCTTGAGACTAGCGTGGATATTGTACTTCTTGATATGGTGGATTTTGATGTCATATTGGGTATGGATTGGGTGTCACCCTATCATGCTGTATTGGACTGTCATGCCAAAACGGTGACCTTAGCCATGCCGGGGTTACCTCGAATAGAGTGGAAAGGGACTCTTGGCCATTCCACCAGCAACGTTATCTCTTATGTGAAAGCTTGGCGTATGGTCGAGAAGGGGTGTCTAGCTTATTTGGCTTATATTCGCGATCCCAGTGCGGATGTTACTTCTATGGATTCAGTCCTAGCTATCCATGAGTTTCCGGATGTATTTCCTGCAGATTTGCCGGGGATGCACCTGATAGGGATATTGATTTCTGTATTGATTTGGCTCCTGGCACCCAGCCCATTTCTATTCTACCATACCGTATGGCCCTGCCAGAGCTAAAGGAATTGAAGGAAGAGTTACAAGACTTGCTTGACTAGGGATTCATTAGACCTAGCGTCTCTCCCTGGGGTGCACCGGTGTTATTTGTAAAGAAGAAAGATGGTTCAATGCGAACGTGTATAGATTATTGGTAGTTGAACAAGGCTACTATCAAGAAAAAGTATCCGTTGCCAGGAATTGATGATTTATTCGATCAGTTTCAAGGTGCTAAGGTGTTTTCAAAGATCGATTTGAGGTCTGGTTACCATCAGTTGAATATTAGGGCATCCGATGTCCCTAAGACAGCTTTGCGGACTCGGTATGGGCATTACGAATTCCTAGTGATGTTATTTGGGCTGACAAATGCCCCAACAATATTTATGGATTTGATGAACCGGGTATTCACGCCTTATTTGGATTTGTTTGTGGTGGTATTCATTGATGATATCTTGATTTACTCCAACAGTCGAGATGAGCATGGGCAACATCTTCGGATTGTGCTTCAGACTTTGAAGAATAATTAGTTATATGCCAAATTTTTGAAATGTGAATTTTGGTTAGGCTCAGTTGCCTTTTGGGGCATATTGTATCTGTAGAAGGCATAAAAATGGATCCTAAGAAGATTGAGATAGTTCAGAATTGGCCTAGACCTACTTCAGCTACAGAGATCCGGAGTTTCCTGGGTTTGGAAGGTTATTATCGCCGGTTTGTGGAGGGGTTTTCATCCATAGCATCCCCACTGACCAAATTGACACAGAAGGGTGCCCCATTCAGATGGTCAGACGAGTGTGAGTTAAGCTTTCAGAAGCTCAAGACTGCTTTGACTACGGCGCCATTGTTGGTATTACCCACAGGTTCCGGATCTTATACGGTATATTGTGATGCATCTCGCATTGGGCTTGGTGCAGTATTAATGCAAGATGGTAGAGTGATTGTATATGCATCGCGGGAGTTGAAAGTTCATGAGAAGAATTACCCTGTTCATGACTTAGAATTGGCAGCCATTGTTCATGCGCTGAAGATTTAGAGGAACTACCTTTACGGTGTTTCGTGTGAGGTATTCACTGATCATCGTAGTCTATAGTATCTGTTCAAATAAAAAGATCTCAAATTGAGGAAGAGAAGATGGTTGGAGCTGTTGAAAGACTATGATATCACCATTTTGTATCACCCCGGAAAGGCCAATGTGGTGGCCGATGCTTTGAGTAGAAAGGCTGTGAGTATGGGCAGCCTTGCGTATATTTCGGTTGGTGAGAGGCTATTAGCTTAAGATGTTCAGACGTTGGCCAATCAGTTCGTGAGGTTAGATGTTTTAGAGTCTAGTCGGATTCTAGCTTGCACAGTCGCTCGGTCTTCCTTGTGTGAGCGTATCAGAGAGCGACAGTATGATGATCCTCATTTGCTTTTCCTTAAGGACACGGTGCAGCTCAGTGGTGCCAAGCAAGTTGCTGTAGGGGAAGATGGAGTTCTGCGGATGCATGATCATATTTGTGTGCCTAATGTAGATGGGCTTCGTGAATTAATTCTTGAGGAGGCCCACAGTTCCCGGTATTCTATTCAACTGGGTGCCACCAAAATGTATCAAGATTTGCGGCAACATTATTGGTGGAGGAGAATGAAGAAGGATATATGCAAATGTATCTCAGTGTTTAAATTGTTAATAAGTCAAGTACGAGCATCAAAAACCTGGTGGTTTACTTCAGAAGTTAGAAATTCCTGAGTGGAAGTGGGAGCGTATCACTATGGATTTTTTTATTGGGCTTCCACAAACTCAGAGAAAGTTTGACGCAATATGGGTCATTGTGGACAGGTTGACCAAGTCAGCACATTTCATTCCAGTAGCAGTTACCTATTCTTCAGAGCATTAGCAGAGATTTACATCCGCAAGATTGTCCGCCTTCACGGTGTGCCCGTGTCTATTATTTCAGATCGAGGTACGCAGTTCACCTCGTATTTCTGGAGGGATGTACATCATGAGTTAGGCACACGGGTTGAGTTGAGTACAACATTTGATCCTCAGACGGACGGACAGTCCGAGCGCACTATTCAAATATTGGAAGATATGCTTCGCGCTTGTGTTATAGACTTTGGAGGTTCTTGGGATCAGTTCTTGTCACTTGCGGAGTTTGCCTATAATAACAACTACCAGTCGAGCATTCAGATGGCTCCATGTGAAGCATTATATGGGAGACGATGTCGTTCGCCAATTGGCTGGTTTGAACCGAGAGAGGCTTAGTTGCTGGGTACTGATTTGGTACAGGATGCCTTGGATAAGGTCAAGGTTATTCAGGATCGACTTCGCTCAGCTCAGTCTAGGCAAAAATGTTATGCCGCCGTAAAGTTTGTGATGTTGCATTCATGGCAGGAGAAAGAGTATTGCTCTGGATGTTACCTATGAAGGGTGTAATGAGATTCGGAAAGAAGGGCAAGTTGAGCCCTAGTATATCGAACCCTTTGAAATTCTTGAAAGGGTAGGTGAAGTAGCCTACAGGCTTGCACTACCACCTAGTTTATCAGCAGTTCATCCGGTGTTCCATGTGTCTATGCTCCAGATATATCATGGTGATCCGTCCCATGTGTTAGATATCAGCTCAGTCCAATTGGATAAAGATTTGACTTATGAAGAGGAGCCAGTAGCTATTCTAGCCCGACAGTTGAGATCTAAGAGTTATCCATCAATTCGAGTGAGATGGATAGGTCAGCCGGTAGAAGCATCTACCTGGGAGTCCGAGTCGGATATACGGAGTAAATATCTACACCTTTTCACCAGCTCAGTTATTTTTCTAGTTTCGTTCGAGGACGAACGTTTGTTTTAGAGGTGGAGAATGTGATGACCCAATATATCATCTTTAATTTTAAACATTTATTTCTGTGTTCTGAGACCTCAAATAATACCTTTCAGCATTTCTCGACTTGCGTTCATAATCCGTAAATTTTTTCGAAAAGTTTTTATGTGAAAAATTGATTAAAATGTGAAATAGAGCTTCAAAACTCATTTGAGTTGACTTCGATCAACGCTTTATGCAAACGAACCCAGATCAGTATTTTGATAGTTTGGTAGGTTCGTATTATGATTTGGGACTAAGGCGTATGCCCGAAATCTAATTCGGATGTCCCTAGCTTGAGTTATTGCCATTTATTAAAAACTTAAAAGTTTGAAAGCTTAAAGATTCCAAAGTTTGATCGTGAATTTGACTTTATCGATATCGGACTCGGATTGAGATTTCGAGAGTTAGAATAGCTCCGTTATGTCATTTATGACTTGTTCGCCAAATTTAAAATCATTTCGGATTCATTTAATACGTTTCGACACAGGTTTTGTAAAGTCAAAAGTTTGAAACTCATAAGTCTAAATCGAGGTGTGAACTGTAATTTCGACATTATTTTATGTGATTTGAGACCCCGAGTAAGTCCGTATTATGTTACAGGACTTGTTGTAATATTCGGACGAGGTCCCAAGAGGCTCGGGTGAGTTTCAGACCATTATTTATTGAAGAACACATGTCTGGTTCTGGTGTGTCGCACCTGCGCAATTTTGACCGCAAGTGCGTGCTCGCTTCTGCGACTTTGAGGACAGGAGAGAAACTTCGCTTCTATGAAGCTTGGGATGCAGGTGCGGTGCCATGATCGCAGATGCGATCTTTCTCGCTTCTGCGGCTTCCTTCTGCGCAGTCATTCTGTGGCGTGAAGGTGCGCAGATGCGGTCCTCTGCTTGGCTGCCCTGTTCCGCAAATGAGAGCTTTGTGTGATGACCCGCCATGTCATCATGAAACATATGTTCCATTTGGCATATATTAAAGCCATGTGGAAGCTTACATATGAGGAAGGCTAGCATTTGTGAGAAGATTCTAGAAAAGTATGGACATTTCATTTGGAAGACCCTAGATCCCTATGGATTTGCTCGGAAAGTCCTTGGAATCTTCTAGGCTTGTAGAGGATTCTAGATAAAGCCCTTATCTTGTAAATATTAAGGACTTGTATAACAATTAATATTTATACACTAGCCCCTAGGAGACTAGTATATAAAGGGGGCATTCATTTGTAATTCACCAAGCAAAGAATTCAAGTTCTCTCTAATACAAAGCTTCCTTTAATAATTCTCTTGTGTTCTTTCTACCATTCTCTTAGCGATCTTGAGTGTAGTAAGGCTGACTTGGCATAGCAAGAAAGTGAGCAAGTTGTGCAAGATCGTGAGCGAGTTGTCAAGTTCCGCACGTGTACTTAGTTAACTACTAAGGACATGACAATGTGGTATCAGAGCAAAGGTTGCAACTAAGGGAATGGCGAACGACAGAGAAATTAACGCTGCCAACACCCAAGACAACATCATCCAGGATGCTACTGGCAAGAGCGGCCGTAACAAAAAGAGAAATGCCACCAACAAGAGCCAGTAGGTGCCGCCCAAAGTTGTGTCAATCGAAGGGCTTACATCCCAAGAACTATCTGCCAATGAGGCGAGGGAGGATGAAGTGAAGGTCCTGCCCGAGGACGTCTCGCTCGGTAAAGTGTGGGTGATGAAGATGAACGCGGGGATGGACGCCGTTGAGATCTTTGGCCAATGCTTGGGGAAGGTGGAAGGCACCCTTAGCGTTCTTGAGGGTCACACTCTTGAAGCTATTGAGAGTATCCAAAATAACTTGGAGGGATGTACACAGACCGAGATGGAACTAAGGCAAACCATCACTACTTTAGAGTGCAGACTCATGGAGGCTTTGAGTACTATCGATGCTATGAAGGCAAAGATAAAGTCACTCGAGGAGCATGTCAATGCTGGCGTTACCAAGGCAGCCATCAATGTTGTGGTCACGAGAGAGGCCAATATTGAGGCTCCCAAACCCCAAGTGTTCAAAGGTGTTCGTGATGCACAAGAAGTGGAAAACTTCCTTTGGCACTTGGAGAACTACTTCAGGCACGACAAAGTGAGGGACGACGAGGCGATGATCAACACTGCAGTGTTTTACCTCTCAGAGGCTGCCATGCTATGGTGGAGAAGGAAGATGGCCGACGTGGATAAAGGTCTATGTACTATTAGCACGTGGGATCAGTTCAAAGCCGAGTTTAATGGACAGTTCTTTCCAAACAATGTCTTGTACGAGGCAAGGCACAATTTTAGGGAGTTGAAACAAACAGGGAGCATACGTGTCTATGTCAAAGAGTTCACTACCCTTATGCTTCATATCCCCAACCTGACCAATGATGACTTGTTGTTCCACTTCATGGATGGGTTACAATATTAGGCTAAGCAGGAGTTGCAACGTCAACAAGTCGCAGATATAGACTAAGCCATAGTGGAGGCTGAATCATTGATGGATTTTATGCATGACAAGCATGAAAAAGGCAAAGGCAAAGAATCAAAGGTTAACAATGTCAAAGGCGGGGGAGACCGTGGCAAAGGCAAGGAGATACAACAACAATACTACAAGACTCAAGATTCCAAAAAGTCGAGTGGCCGTCAGGGCTACACCGAGAAGAAGGTGCATGCCCAGAATAAGGGATGTTACATATGCGGAGGGCCGCATATCTTCAGGAATTGTCCCAACCTAAAGAACTCATCACCATGGTCCGTGAACGGAAGGAGTAACTGCAAGGAGAGAGTTCGGGAACTGCATAGTTGGGTATGATCGGATTATGTGGTGTTGTCACAAAGCAAGATATCCAACCTAACGAGAATGACAATCAGTACGTGGATCTCACCATCAACAACAAGCCTGCTCATGCAGTGGTGGATACTGGAGCAACTCATAATTTTGTGACTGAGGCTACCGCAAAGAGACTAGAATTTAAGCTTGCTCCAACCAACTCTCGCGTTAAGACTGTGAATGTCGAGGTACAGAATGCTCGTGGGGTAGCTAATGGAGTTGGTGTCAAATTGGGAACCTGGAAAGGTATGACAAACTTTACCGTAACTGCTATGGATATCTTTGATATCATATTGGGGCAAGAGTTCTTTAGAAATTGTCATACTTTGATCGACCCCTACCTTCAACATCTCTTAGTTATGGAGCGAGAAGGAGCTTGCATGGTACCTACAATGACTACGCCACACGGACAGAGCCAAGCACAACTCTCAGCTATGCAGGTTGTCAAGGGGATCAAGAAGGGGGAGCCGACGTTCGTGGCAAGCATCGCAAGTCTGGAGGAAGACAAGAGTTTTCAAGAGACACGGTCGCCTTGCATAGAGAAGTTGCTTGAGAAAAACAAAGATGTCATGCCCGAGGAGTTGCCTAAGCACTTGCCGCCAAGGCGAGAGGTGGATCACAAGATTGAGTTGGAGCCAGGGGCTAAGCCACCCGTATTTACCCCATATCGTATGGCACCGCCCGAGCTAGAGGAGCTCAGGAAACAATTGAAAGAGCTGCTAGATGCTGGTCACATTCGCCCATCAAAGGCACCTTTCAGCGCACCAGTATTGTTCCAGAAGAAGAATGATGGATCGTTGCGCTTGTGCATAGACTACCGAGCACTTAATAAGGTAACAATGAAGAATAAGTACCCGATCCCGCTCATTGCTGACTTGTTCGATAGACTTGGGTCAGCCAAGTACTTTACCAAGGTGGATCTTTGCAAGGGCTACTACCAGGTTCGTATTGCAGAAGGGGATGATCCGAAGACAACATGTGTGACGAGATATGGAGCCTTTGAGTGTTTGGTGATGCCATTCGGCTTAACCAATACACCGGCCACATTTTGCACCCTTATGAACAAGATGTTTCATCCCTACCTTGATAAGTTTGTGGTAGTCTACCTAGACGACATATTCATCTACAACAACACCTTGGAGGAGCACATGGAGCACTTAAGGAAGGTTTTCCAAGTCTTGCGGGAGAACGAGCTATACATAAAGAGGGATAAATGCGAGTTTGCACAATCAAAGGTGCACTTATTAGTCCATGTTATTAGCAATGGCGAGCTACGCATGGACGAGGATAAGGTACGTGCTATCCAGGAATGGGAGGCACCTATAAAGGTAACTGAGTTGAGATTCTTCCTTGGCCTTGTTAACTACTATTGTTGGTTCATCAGTGGCTACTTAGCAAAGGCCGCACCATTGATTGAGTTGCTAAGGAAGAACAAGCCATGGGTTTGGACAGAGCATTGTCAAAGGGCGTTTGAAGACCTCAAGGCAGCTGTAACAGAGGATCTAGTCTTGGCATTACCTGACTTTGCCAAGACATTTGAGGTGTATACAGATGCCTCAGATTTTTCCATTGGGGGTGTCTTGATGCAGGATAAACATCCCATAGCATTTGAGAGCCGCAAGTTAAATGAGACGGAGCAATGTTACACGGTGCAAGAGAAGGAGATGACTGTCATTGTGCATTGCCTTCGTACATGGCGACATTATTTGCTCGAGTAGAGGTTCGAGGTCAAGAACGACAATGTAGCTACTAGCTAATTTCAGACGCAGAAGAAGCTCACACCAAAACAGTCTAGGTGGCAGGATTTCTTGGCCGAATTTGATTATGTGCTGGAGTATAAGCCGGACAAAGGTAACATTGTAGCCGATGCCTTGAGCCAGAAAGCTGAGCTTACTGCAATCACTTCAACAAGATGGGACATTTGTGAGGCTATAAAAGAAGGCATACAGCATGATCCAGCAACCAAACAACTTATCGAGTTAGCCAACCAGGGCAATATGAGACGTTTTTGGGTGGAAGACGGCCTACTGCTTACCACAGGTCGGCGGGTCTACGTTCCTAAGTTTGGAGACATTAGACGGCCGATCATAAAGGAGAGTCATGACACAATGTGGGCTGGTCATCCAGGCCAACATTGCACTAGGGCCTTGGTTGAGTCAGTCTACTATTGGCCACGCATGCGAAATGACATAGAGTGTTATGTGAAGACTTGTCTTGTCTGTCAACACGACAAGGTTGAGCAACAAAAACCCGAAGGACTTTTGGAGCCACTACTAGTTGCAGAACGTCCATGGGAGAGCATGACTATGGACTTTATCACTTGCCTACCGAAGTCCGACGGTTATGGTACTATTATGGTGGTGGTGGATAGATTTTCCAAATATGCCACCTTCATGCCCGCCTCACCAGGTTGCACTGCCAAGGAAGCCGCCAAACTATTCTTTAAGAACGCGGTGAAGTATTGGGGCTTACCAAGGCATATTATCAGTGATCGAGATCCCCGTTTTACTGGAAACTTTTGGAGAGAGTTATTCGGCATACTTGGCATGGAACTGTACTTTTCCACTAGTTTCCACCCACTTATGGATGGACAAACGGAACAGGTCAATGCCTTACTAGAATGCTACTTGAGGCATTATGTAAGCGAGCATCAGAAATATTGGGCAAGGCTCATAAACATTGCCCAATTCTCTTATACCTTGCAGCGGAGTGAGTCCACGGGGCTGACACTATTTGAGCTAGCCACAGGCCAATAACTACAAACTCCACATTCATTACCAGCCGCGTCCGAGGGAAAGAGTTTGGGGGCTTATCATATGGCCAAAGGATGGGAGGAGCAGCTTAACATTGCTAAGTCCTACTTGGATATGGCACCTAAGAAGATGAAGAAGTTTGCGGACCGTAAGCGGTGTCCCATAGACTATATAGTTGGGGACATGGTCATGGTGAAGTTTAACCCAAGATAGTTCAAGGCACTACAAGGCATGCATCAGAGTCTGATTCGTAAGTATGAGGGGCCATTTAAGATCGTCGCCAAGGTAGGCAAGATCTCATACAAGATTGACATGCTATCATATCTTAAGATCTACCTTGTCTTCAATGTCAGCATGCTTAAGCCACATCATGAATATAAGGATGATTCGAGTAAGGGCCAATCAAGTCGAGCGATGACTATCACCTTTTCGCAAAATAGGGAGATTGAGGCTATCATGGATTGCCAGGCCAGGCAAAAACAAGGGCAAAAATCCACCGCTATGTTCCTCGTCCATTGGAAGGGGCAATCACCGGAGGAGGCCACATGGGAACGATATGAAGACTTATGGAAATTCAAAGATAAGATCCGAGAGTTTATGCAGCAGCATTGCGTCGCGGTCGTCGCAACATTAGGTGGGGTAGAGTGTGATGACCAGCCATGTCATCATGCCACATAGGTGTCATTTGGCATATATTAAAGCCATGTGGAAGCTTTCATAGGAGGAAGGCTAGCATTTGTGAGAAGCTTCTAGAAAAATATGGACATTTCCTTTGGAAGACCTTAGATCCCTATGGATTTGCTAGGGAAAGTACTTGGAATCTTCTAGGCTTGTAGAGAATTCTAGAGAAAGCTCTTATCTTGTAAATATTAAGGACTTGTGTAATAATTAATATTTACACACTAGCGCCTAGGAGACTAGTATATAAATGGGGTCATTTATTTGTAATTCACCAAGAAAAGAATTCAAGTTCTCTCTAATACAAAGCTTCCTTTAACATTTCTCTTATGTTCTTTCTACCATTCTCTTAGCAATCTTGAGTGTAGTAAGGCTGACTTGGCATAGCAAGAACGTGAGCGAGTTATCAAGTGTTGCACGTATACTTAGTTAACTATTAAGGACGTGATATTTGTCTCGCAAATGCGAGCTCGCAGATGTAGAAATTTAGTCCGCAAATGCGAAAATAATGGACAAAATACATAAAATTGGGTGTTAGCTATTTTTACTCATTTTTGAGTTTTGAGTCTCGGATTTGGGCGATTCCAAAGGGGTTTTTTTACGACTTCGACTTGGGTAAGTATTCTATATCCGAAAGTGAATATATTGCATAAATCCATGTTTATATTCATTGTTTATTTCGGATTTAAATGGAAGAAATTGGATTTTTTTGTAAAATCTTCCAAAAATATAAACATGAAGATTTGAAAGGCAATCTGATGTCGGAATGCGATAATTTTTATATAGTTGAACTCGTATCAGAAAGAGTGTCCAGATTCCGTGATTTTTCGTCGGGTTCCGAAAAGTTATCCCTACATTGACTTTTGGTTGACTTTTCTGAAAATGACTTAAATTAAGTCTCTTTCGAATTATGAATAATTTCGAAAGCTCCAACTGAATTGTTGGCCCATAATTTGATAGGTTTGATTGGTTTGGAGACTAATTCGAAAGGAAAAGTTGCGGTCGAGGGGTTTGTTCAAGACTTCGACTTGGGTAAGTATTCTATATCCGAAAGTGATTATATTTTATAAATCCATGTTTATATTCATCGGTTATTTCGGATTTAGATGGAAGAAATTGGATCTTTTTGTAAAATCTTCCAAAAATATAAACATGAAGATTTGAAAGGCAATCCGATGTCGGAATTCGATAATTTTTATATAGTTGAACTCGTATCAGAACGAATGTCCAGATTCCATGATTTTTCGTCGGGTTCCGAAAAGTTAGCCCTACATTGACTTTTGGTTGACTTTTCTGAAAATGACTTAAATTAAGTCTTTTTCGAATTATGAATAATTTCGAAAGCTCCAACTGAATTGTTGGCCAATAATTTGATAGGTTTGATTGGTTTGGAGACTAATTCGAAAGGAAAAGCTGCGGTCGAGGGGTTTTTTCACGACTTCGACTTGGGTAAGTATTCTATATCCGAAAGTGAATATATTTCATAAATCCATATTTATATTCATCGTTTATTTCGGATTTAGATGGAATAAATTGGATTATTTTTGTAAAATCTTCCAAAAATATAAACATGAAGATTTGAAAGGCAATCCGATGTCGGAATTCGATAATTTTTGTATAGTTGAACTCGTATCAAAACGAGTGTCCAGATTCCGTGATTTTTCGTCGGGTTCCGAAAAGTTAGCCCTACATTGACTTTTGGTTGACTTTTCTAAAAATGACTTAAATTAAGTCTCTTTCGAATTATGAATAATTTCGAAAGCTCCAACTGAATTGTTGGCCAATAATTTGATAGGTTTGATTGGTTTGGAGACTAATTCGAAAGGAAAAGCTGCGGTCGAGGGGTTTTTTCACGACTTCGACTTGGGTAAGTATTCTATATCCGAAAGTGAATATATTTCATAAATCCATATTTATATTCATCGTTTATTTCGGATTTAGATGGAATAAATTGGATTATTTTTGTAAAATCTTCCAAAAATATAAACATGAAGATTTGAAAGGCAATCCGATATCGGAATTCGATAATTTTTATATAGTTGAACTCGTATCAGAACGAGTGTTCAGATTCCGTGATTTTTCATCGGGTTCCGAAAAGTTAGCCCTACATTGACTTTTGGTTGACTTTTCTGAAAATGACTTAAATTAAGTCTCTTTCGAATTATGAATAATTTCGAAAACTCCAACTGAATTGTTGGCCAATAATTTGATAGGTTTAATTGGTTTGGAGACTAATTCGAAAGAAAAAGCTGCGGTCGAGTGATCACTTGAAATTGTGAAACGAGGTAAGTGTCGTGGTTAACCTTGACTTGAGGGAATAGAACCCTTGAATTATTTGTTACGTGAATTTCATGTGTAACGACGTATAGGCGAGGTGACGAGTGCATATACATCGTCAAATTGATTGTTTGCATATTTATCTGACAATCATAAATTATTTTAAATCATGAATTAATTATTATTTTATTTATTTCTCTTATATTCCTTGTCCACTATTATGTCTTGAATTCATACTATAATTGCTACATGCTTATTTGACTTATGTGTCTTAATTTCTACTTAACATTTATCATATTAAATGTTAAGTTGCCTATTTTCTCCATGATTTCCTCAATTAATTGCTACTTGTCATTAGTTGTTTCCCTAAATAAATCATAATTATTGTATGCTTTGTTGCCTAATAATTTCTTATTAAATTTGATATTTATTGGAGTATTGTTTTATATTTAAGAGTTGTTAAATTATATTGTTGGATCGAGTTGTACGCCGCAACGGATTTTATTTTAAGTTTATTTAGTTGGAGCGGGTTGCATCCCGCAACCGAATTTAATTGAAAGAGTATATTGTTGGATCAGGTTTCAAGCCACAACGGATTTTATTCTAAGTTTATATTATTGGAGCGGGTTGCACGCCACAACGAAAATTAATTGAAGGACTATATTGTGGGAACGGGATGCACGCCGCAACGGAATGATAAAAGAAATGATTGACTATGACTGCTGAATTGACTTGAGTTATTGATATGATTTAATTGTCTTTACCTCTATTATTATTATTATTATTATTATTATTATTATTATTATTATTATTATTATTATTATTATTATTATTATTATTATTATTATTATTATTATTATTATTATTATTATTATTATTATTATTATTATTATTATTATTATTATTATTATTATTATTATTATTATTATTATTATTATTATTATTATTATTATTATTATTATTATTATTATTATTATTATTATTATTATTATTATTATTATTATTATTATTATTATTATTATTATTATTATTATTATTATTATTATTATTATTATTGCGTACATGTTAATGTAAGCGACCTGCCTTAGCCTCGTCATTACTTCGTCGAGGTTAGGCTCGGCACTTACAGAGTACATGTGGTCGGTTGTACTCATACTGCACTCTGCACTTCTTGTGCAAATTTCGGAGTTGGTCCCAACGGCGTACTGTAGATTTGCTTGGATTCAGCTATTAGATGTGACTTGAGGTATAGGTGCATGACGTTCGCAACTCTGAAGTCCCCTTCTACTTTATATTAGATGTGTGCTTTCTTTCAGACACCTTTATTTTATTCAGACCCTTGTTTGTATTATTCTAGAAGATCGTACACTTGTGACTCCAGTTCTGAGATGATATTTAGACATCGTTATTATTTTGGTTTGTTCATTTAAGTTAAGATATTATTCCGGTTGTTGGTTTGTTTACTATTTAAATAAGATGAATTGCTAAAAATGTTAAAATTATTCTAACGTTGGCTTGCCTAGCAAGTGAAATGTTAGGCGCCATCACGATCCCGAAGGTGGGAATTTCGGGTCGTTACAGATCCAATTGTAGGAATTGATGAAAAATGAAAAAGAAATTAATGCCAGCGTATTTTGAATACATTTTGTCTTCTATTGAATCTCTTTGTTTATTCGACTTTGGAATTAAATAATTTAACTCTTAACACTTTAGTAAAAGAGATTTCGTTCGATTTTCTACTTCCTTTCATCACCAGTGGTCTTTATGAAAATCATTTATATACCCTAAGATTGTGTCAATTGAAATATTTCATTCTATTTCTGGATTTCTTTTATCACCAATGGTCTTTTTGAAAACAATTTATATACCTTAAGAATTGTATGTCAACTGGAGAATGATTTCACTTATATGATGAATTAGAAACAAAAAATATTTTTGGTTTATTGAAATTCTTAATGTTACCTTATACTAAATTCTAAATATTTAATTCTAATTAGAGTTTTTCAATAAGTGTCTTTTTGTTTTTCAAATAGTTAAAAATTCGAATGGGCGGAACATATCCATGCAAGACATGTTCCAAACAATAAAAAAAAAGAAAAACTTTTGTAAATCTCAAAGAATTAACAATCATTAAATACCAAAAAATTTAAAATTCAAATAATTTCTTAGGAACCACAACAATCTTTTTAATCAAGAAACCACTTATATTTAGCTTAATTTATCCTTATTTAAAGAAGTTAAATGATTTTCATAAATTATCTTATTGGAATCACTGATAATTTATGAGTTATAATTGGTTTTTTCTCAATATTTGAATAAATATAATAAATAATTCAAAATATTGAAAGCTATAGTGCTAATATAGAATAATATTATTAATGGAATATTCTGGTCTATTTTAATTATTGTAACATAAAATGAGTAATTTCATATACGAAAGCGTAAGACATTATTAAAAAGTGGATCGCCTCTGTTATTATCCAAGAACCCCATACTTTCTCGTTCTTTGATATTTTAATTCTTTCCTTTATTTATTTCATTTATTATTTTTATATAATTTATGTATAACATTTATATAAGGTAAATTTTCAATTTTATTACCTATTTGATAATATAGTTTGAGTTTAAGTATTTGAAGGCTTTTGCACATGTAAGGGTACTTTGTCGTTTGGAATCCACACCTCAAAAAACATAAGTTACCAAAAATTTCACACGTTAGATTTTATGTTTTTCCTTATAATTCTATAGATTAAAATACTAATTGATTTCAAAATCCTAAATATTAGAACTTCCTACATTAATTCAAATAAGGAAACAATATTTCGCTAAGGGCCTTCGTGCTTTTAATATAGTATAGATATAGATTTTTGTATTCACGTATAAAATAGAAAAGGCTTTGATTTTACTTAGAATTTTACACTAATTTTTAATTATTAGGTTATATCCTTAAAAATATTAGTTGAAGACTCATATTTACGAATAAGGGTTGGTGCTATTGTTAACAGGACTCTAACTTACTTGGTGCCAAGTAATGATTAATTTTAAAGTTTTAACACATTGGCGTCATTATAGAGTTGTAATTAATTTCAATAAAAAAATTATTATTTTATATGTAAATTTAAGAAGTGTCCAACGTCAAGGTGTTTACAAATTAAAAGGATCTTCTTGATGTGTATTTAAGAATATTTAATTAATTTTAAAATCTTAAGAATGTTTCATAGGAAAGGTATTTTAGTTATATTACATAATTTAAATAAGGAAAGGAGTTGTACAAGTTAAAATATTAATTGATTTTAAATTCTCTAATATTAGGACTTTTTAAATTAAAAATTAAATAAATATTTTAATTGATTTTAAATTTTTGAAAAATAGAATAATAATTAAATTTATAATTATATCCAATATGAAATTTATTTTTAAAGGGCAAAAAAGGCGAATGACATTTCGTTAAGGCTTTCGTGATTATGTGCAATTATACAGTACTCCACTTCGTTTGTCTTATTTTTTTATGTTACCAGATATATATAACATGGAATTTAAGAATAAAAATTGAAGAAACAAAGCAACAAAAGAAAAATAATGGAATGAAACCTTAACAAGTCAATTAAAAAGATTTCTTTAACTATAAGTGCATGACATCTTATATCAATACTCTCTCCGTTGCAATTTGTCATGAAGTTTTTATATATATATATATATATATATATATATATATATATATATATTAGACTTATGGACCTAAAAGCTTAAAAGGTAAAATGAATACAATAAAATTTTAAACTTATAAACTTATATTATTATTTTTATAACGAACAAATAAGGAAAGTGTGCTATATAAATTGAGATGGATTGAGCACTACTTTCTATTTTGGATTTACACAAATCTATAAAATATTAATTTACCAAAAAGAGAAAAAAGGAGGGTTAATCGCTATTCCTATTTTAGAATTTTTACATGGTATAACTAACATATACTGGGTATTTACCATCCATAACTATAGTCTGAAATAGTTATAGTACATAACTAATATTTGTATTTTATAGCAAATTTACCATCCACACATAATTTTCATATCTCTCTCTCCTCCTCACAACCCTAAGAACCATCTTCTCTCCCAAAACCTCTCTGTCGTCGCCGTTGCACGTCAAAAATCACTGCCGGCGACCGGCGGTCTCCAAATGGTCCCAATTTTTCACCATCTCTTGTACTCATCCTCGTTTACACGAATCCACAATGCATTTCTTTCAGTTTCTCATAGAACTATGTATATCTGAGAAAAATCAAGAAGAACGAAACTTTATTTCTCATATTTGTTGAGTTCCGACCACTTTCACCCCATAAAACATACATGAAAGGATAGATCTTGGCCGGATCTATCTTTTGACATTATTTTATTTCGAAAATTCTATAAAAGTTTTTCCAGCAAGCCACCGACGACACGCCAGAAAATACATTTAGTATAAATATAATGTATTATTGTATGCATTCTCTATTTTTAAGTGTAAACCACATATTTTCTAGGCAACGTGTGGAATAACCGAGAGAGAACCTTTTTGGATATATAATCCAAGTCGAGAATAGAGTTACAGGAAAAGCTGGTTGCTTCCATTCCTTTACCTTTAAACAGTTAGAGCCTTTTCTCTTATTAGTCCATTCAGTCTGTCGTTGGCCTTCTATCACGACTTCAAATCTGCATATCGTGATGGTGCCTATCTCAATACTAGGCAAGCCGACAACCTAAATAAAGCAACAATTTCTTTTAAGTTTAAAAACATAATATTTGAATTCTATAGAAAATCTCACAATTTTTTTATATAATATACTCCCAAAACCCGGTGTCACTGAGTACATGAGCATCTAAATGATAACAAATTCTGACTGATAAAAATACTGTCTAAAAATATAGAACAATACAATAACTGAAAGGAAAGAGAGTCAAGGTCTGCAGACGCCAAACAACTACCTTGATAGTCTCCAACAGGTAAAACTCTAAAATCTAGCAGCCGCCGTATCCGGTAGTACCTGGATCTACACACGAGATGCAGAGTGTAGTATGAGTACAACCAACTCAATAAGTAACATGACTAACCTTTGGGCTGAAAGTAGTGACGAGCTCGACAAGTACAGTCCAGTATAGAAATAACGGTACAAAAATGTAGTCATGCTTTCAAGTTCAACAGTCAAACTCAGTACAAGTAAAATAAATAAATTCTGAATGATATGAGGTATACGACATCTCTATATCTACATGCCAATGTACATGCTGTATATGGTGCACCTCAATGGGAACCTCGTGTACTCACAATCTCAAAATACCCAATCACTCAGTACTGTATATGGCCAGTCCAGCCTAGGAAAGATCTATCCCATATACATATATATATATATGTGTATATATATATATATATATATGTATATATATATATATATATATATATATGTATATATATATATATATATACATCGACTGACAGTTAGTCACTCAGTACTATATAAGGCCAATACAGCCCAAACAAATATAAATGCTTCGGGCAAGATTCATGCCCAGGGAAGATCCATCGTAATATAAGTAAATAAATAAGGCAAATCCATGCCCCGGAAAGTCCATCCCAAATATAAACACCAATTGCGCTTATTGTGGCGGGTGCAGACTCCGGAGGGGCTCCTTCAGCCTAAGCGCTATATATAGTCGATATGGTCTAATGCGGCGTGCAGTTCGATCTCATAATAATAAAGACTATAAGGCCTGCTGCGGCATGCAACCCCGATCCATATAATAATAATATATATAAAGCCAACATGGCATGCTGAGGCGTGCAGCTCGATCCCATAAATATCCTCACAATGGGTGAACATGAATGAGTATAAAATGTACATTTTTAAAATAATTAGTTCAACAACAACACGAGCCTAAGGGTCTCAAAATATCGACATGTAGCCTAAACATGATTTTTAACGCGATCCTCAGCTCAATTTCTCTAACACGTAGAGGATATGTGAATAATGACATGATTCTTGATTATGCAACTCTACGGAATTTATTTAAGTCACAATTTCTATGGTGCACGCCCACATGCCTATCACCTAGCATGTGCGTCACCTCCAAACAATTCATATAACACGAAATTCAGGGATTCATATCCTCAGAACGAAGTTTAGAAGTGTTACTTACCTCAAATCGTGTAATTCTTTATTCCAATATGCCTTTGCCTCGCGAATCGGTCTCCGAAAGCCTCGAATCTAGTCACAATTAATTCGATACAGTCACACAAATTATAGAAATCAATTCCATATGAAAATACTAATTTTTCAACAAAAATTTGAAATTCAATTCAAAAATCGTCAGTGGGGCCCACATCTCGGAACCCGGCAAAAGTTACAAAATATGAACATCAATTCACCCACGAGTCCAAACATACCAAATTTACCAAATTTCGATATCAACTCGACCTTGAAATTCTCAAATTTTATTTTTAAATCCCTAGGCCCAAATCCTCGAATTACACCTCAAAAACACATAATCTAGTCGGAATAATTGATGATAATTCAATATTATTGACTAATAATGATTACAAGTGACTTACCTCAAGTTTTCCCGTGAATTCTCTCAGAAAAATCTCCCCAAACCGTGTGTTTGAACTCCAAAATGATAAAAATGTCGAACCCTTCTGTTTTTGTAGCCTGTCCAGAGGTTCCGCTTCTACGGTTATGTTAACCGCATCTGCGGTTCCGCTTTTGCGGTGAAGCTACCGCTTCTGCGACTACCTTCGCTTTTGCGGACAAGAGTCCGCTTCTGCGGTACAGCCCCTCCTTAGCCCAGGCCGTATCTGCAACCATTCTGTCACTTCTGCGATCGCGCTTCTACGAGGCTTCGTTCGCTTATGTGGACCTCACGCTTCTACGATGCCAGGCTCGCTTCTGCTAGCTCGCACCTGCAAGCAAAATTCTGCAGGTGTGATTGCATCAGTAGGCAGCAAGTTTCAACTTGTTCTAAGTTCAAATTTGATTCATTAACCATCCGAGACTCACCCGAGGCTTCCGAGACCTCAACCAAATATACCAACAAGTTCTAAAACATCATACGAACTTAGTCGAGGCCTTAAATCACATCAAACAACGCTAAAATCACGAATCACACCCCAATTCAAGCTTAATGAAACTAAGAAATTCCAACTTCTATATTCGATGCCAAAACCTATCAAATCATGTCTGATTGACCTCAAATTTTGCACACAAGTCATAAATGATATAATAGACCTATTCTAATTTTCAGAATTGGATTCCGACCCTTATATCCAAAAGTCAACTCCCCGATCAAACTTCCAACTTAAATTTTCTATTTTCACCATTTCAAGACTAATTTAACTACGGACTTCCAAATAATTTTCAGGACACGCTCCTAAGTCCAAAATCACCATACGGAGCTGTTGGAATCATCAAATTTTTATTCCGGGGTCATTTATACATAAGTAAACATCTTGTCAACTATTTCAACTTAAGCTTTATATCTTAAAACTAAGTGCTCCAATTCATTCTAAAACTTCCCCGACAAGTCACATAACAACTGTAAAGTACAAAATGAGCAGTAAATGGGGGAACGAGGTTATAATACTCAAAATGACCGCACGGGTCGTTACATTCACCCCTTCTTAAACAAACATTCGTCCTCGAACGGGTTTAGAAATATACCTGGAGTCTTAAATAGGTGTGGATATTTGCTCCACATCTCCCGCTCAGTCTCCCAGGTAGTTTCTCGGACTGGTTGGCCTCTCCACTGTATTTTCACTGAAGCTATGTTCTTTGATCTCAACTTTCGAACCTGCCGGTCCAAAATAGCCACCGGCTCCACGTCATAAGTCAAATTACCATCCAACTGAACCGTACTGAAATCCAAAACATGAGACGGATCTCTGACATACTTCCGGAGCATAGATACATGAAACACTGGATGAACACTCGATAGACTAGGCGGCACTGCAAGTTCATAAGCCACCTCTCCAATCTTCTTAAGTATTTCAAAAGGCCCAATATACTTAGGACTCAACTTGCCCTTCTTCCCAAACCTCATAACACCCTTCATAGGCGAAACTTGGAGTAGTACCTTCTCTCCTACAATGTAAGCAACATCGCGAACCTTCCGGTCGGCATAACTCTTCTATCTAGACTGCGTCGTGCGAAGTCGATCCTGAATCAATTTAACCTTTCCCAAAGCATCCTGAACTACATCAGTACCCAATAGCCTAGCCTCAACCCAGCTCAAACCAACCTACCGGAGACCGACACCGTCTAATATAAAGCTTCATACGAAGCAATCTCAATTCTCGATTGGTAGCAGTTATTGTAAGCAAACTCTGCTAGTGGCAGAAACTGATCCCAAGAACCCCCAAAATCTATAATACAAGCACGTAACATATCTTCCAATATCTGAATAGTGTGCTCGGACTGTCCGCCCATCTGAGGGTGAAATATTGTACGCAACTGAACCTGTGTGCCCAATCCTCATTGTACTACTCTCCAAAACTGTGACGTAAACTGCGTGCCACGATCTGAAATGATGGACACTGGCACACCGTGTAGGCGAACAATCTCGCAGATATAAATCTCAGCTAACCGCTCTGAAGAATAAGTAGTACCAACTGGAATAAAATGCGCGGACTTGGTCAACCGATCCACGATCACCCAAATAGAATCAAACTTTCTCAAAGTCCATAAAAGTCTAACTACGAAGTCTATGGTAATACGTTCCCATTTCCACTCCGGAATTTCAAGTCTCTGAAGCAATCCGCCCAGTCTGTGATGCTCGTACTTCACCTGCTGACAATTTAAACACTAAGTTACAAACCCCACTATATCTTTCTTCATTCTTCTCCACTAGTAGTGTTGTCTCAAGTCCTGATACATCTTTGCGGTATCTGAATGAATGGAGCACCGCGAACTGTGAGCTTCTTCAAGAATCAACTCACGCAGCCCATCTACATTTAGAACACAAATCCGACCTTGCATCCTCAACACCCCATCATCTCCAATAGTAACATCTTTGGTACCACTGTGCTAAACTGTGTCCTTCAGGATAAGCAAATGTGGATCATCATACTGGCGCTCTCTGATGCGGTCATATAAGGAAAATTGAGAAACCACATAAGCTAGAAACCGACTGGGCTTCGAAACATCTAATATCACAAACTGGTTAGCCAAGACTTGAACATCATCTGCAAGAGGCCTCTCACCAACATGAATTAACGCAAGGCTACCCATACTCACTGCCTTTCTACTCAAGACATCGTCCACTACATTGGCCTTTCCGGGATGATACAGAATAGTAATATCATAGTTCTTTAGCATCTCTAACCATCTTCGCTGCCTCAAATTTAGATCCTTCTAGAATAAGTGTTGAAGACTCCGATGACCCGTAAATACTTCACAAGACATACCGTAGAGATAGTGCCTCAAAATCTTTAATGCATGAACAATGGCTGCCAATTCTAAATCATGAACATGGTAGTTCTTTTAATGTGGCTTCAATTGGCGTGAAGCATAAGTAATCACTCTACCCTCTTGCATTAAGACATACCCAATCCAATACGAGAAGCATTATAATATACTGTATAATAGCCTGAAGCTGAAGGCAAAACTAGAACTCAAAGCAGTCTTGAGCTTCTGAAAGCTCTCTTCACACTTATCCCACCACCTGAATGAAGCACCTTTCTTGGTCAATTTAGTCAAGGGCGATGCAATAGACGAGAATCCTTCCACAAAGCGACGATAATAACCGGCCAAGCCGAGAAAACTCTGAATCTCAGTAGTTGAAGATGGCCTGGGCCAACTCTGAACTGCCTCTATCTTCTTCAGATCTACCTTAATTCCCTCACTGGACACTATCTGTCCGAAGAATGCCACTGAACTAAGCCAAAACTCATACTTGGAGAATTTGGCGTAAGGTTTCTCCTCCCTCGGCCTCTGTAATACAATACTCAAGTGCTATACGTGTTCCTCCTAGCTACGTGAGTTCATCTGGATGTCATTAATAAATACTATGACAAACAAATCCAAATATGGCTGGAATACACTATTCATCAAATGCATAAATGTTGCTGGGGTATTGGTCAGCCCAAAAGACATCACGAGAAATTCATAGTGACCATAACGGGTCCTGAATGCCGTCTTTAAAATATCTGAATCCCGAATTTTCAACTGGTGATACCCAGACCTCAAATCAACTTTTGAGAACACCCTCGCTCCCTGAAGTTGGTGAAATAAATGATCAATATGCGGCAAATGGATACTTGTTCTTGATTGTAACTTTGTTCAACTGCCTGTAGTCGATGCACATTCGCATAGTACCGTCTTTCTTTTTCACAAATAGAACTGGTGCACCCTAAGGCGACACACTAGGCCTAATAAACCCCTTATCAAGAAGTTCCTGAAGTTTCTCTTTCAATTCTTTCAACTCAGCTAGTGCCATACGATACGGAGGAATAAAAATTGGCTGAGTACCTGGCACCAAATCAATATTGAAATCAATATCCCTGTCGAGTGGCATACCCGGCAAGTCTACAGGAAATATATCAGGAAAGTCTCGCACTACCGATACAGAATCAATAGTAGGGGTGTCTGCATCAACATCTTTCACAAAGGCCACATATGACAAACACCCCTTCCAAACCATACGTTGGGCCTTCAGATAAGAAATTACCCTGATGAGAACATAATCTAGAGAAGCTCTCTATTCGACCTTCGGCAACACTGAGACAATACTTGTGATCACTGAATTTGAAGCAACGACATCTGGATTGGTAGGAAAAGCATAGAATCGGGCCTGACCACCATCTGATCAGCCTCCCCTTCTTGGGAGACCTCTGGCTTCCTTAACTCCACCCCGAGCTACCTGGGCGGGTAGCGTAGAAGCTGGTGCAAGAGTCATAGCCTGACTCCTCTACTGAACTGGACCTTGCGAAAGGCGGGGATAATATTTCCTCACATGACTCAGCTCTCCACACTCATAGCAATCCTTCTTGAAGAATGGTGGAGAGTTCTCAGGCGGACCTCCAAAACCAGAATAACTACCAGAAGAACCAAGTACAGATGGACCCTGAACCGATAGTGCACGAAATGAACTCTGAGCTGAAATTGCACTAAGATAAGACTGACTCGCTCGAGCATTGTATGAACCATGGCTAGCTGATGTGCCACGATGAGCTGGTCGAGCCATCTGAGTGGGCCTATAAGGTAGACCCCTACTGTGATAGGGCTATCCCCCAGAAGGAACACCGCTGGAATTACCCGAATCACGAGACCTCTTGGCCTCCCTCTCCTCACGCTCCTGAGTATGGATCATTTCTAGCCGTCGAGCACTGTCAACCACCTCATCGAATTTAGCACCTGCTACATTCCCCAAAGTCATAACAAAACAAAACTGCTGGTCAAGGCCATTAATGAACCTCCCGATCTTCTCCCTCTCAGTGGGAACCAACCAAACTGCATGACAGGACATATCTAAAAACCGCATCTCATACTAGGTCACAGACAGGTCCTCCTAACATAAATACTCTAACTGCCTGCGCAGTTCCTCTCTGCGGGTCTATGGCACAAACTTCTCCAGATATAATACGGAGAACTCATGCCATGATAGTGGTGTTGCACCAACTGGTTTGCTCCTCTCATAAGTCTCCCACCATCTGAAGGCTGCTCCGGTCAGCTGAAAAGTAGTAAATGAGACCCCACTGGTCTCTAGAATACTCGCTGTACGAAGCATCCGCCGATATCTGTCCAAGAAATCCTGAGCATCCTCTGACTCAGTTCCATTGAAAGTTGGAGGATGGAGTCTACCAAACCTCTCTAATCTCTTCTACTCCTCGTCATTCATAATAGGACTTACCTGGGCCTGAGCAGCTGCAACTGCTGGACTGGTAGTGCCCCCGATATTTGAAGTCCCTACACTACCTGCTTTGGAGTACGGGCGACCGAGGTATGAGTAACTCCCCCGGCCTGAGAAGTGGCTAGTGCGGCCTGAGAAGTGGCTGGTGCTGTCTGAGTCGAAACCACCCGAGCAAGGCCAGTGCAAATAGTCAATATCTGGGCTAAAGCCTCATGAAGGCCTAGAATCACAATAGGCACAGTTGGTGCCTGAGCTGGTCCCGCCAGCTCAACTATATCTGGAACCTTCTCCTGAGTTGGAGAAACCAGTGGTTCTACCAGTGCTGCTCTAACTTCTGTACGAGCTACACCTCGACCTCTACCACGGCCCGGCCTCTCTCGGCCTTAACTGGTGGCACTGGTGTCTGACCGTCCGAAACGGTAGTACGTGTCATCACCATCTGTGAGAGAATAGAATAACAAAAATTTAGTTTCCGGAATAAACAAATTTGTGCGACATAATACAAGAAAGAGAATTTTCCTAAGGGTTCGGCAGCCTCTTGAAGATAAGTACAGACATCGCCTTACCGATCCGCAAGACTCTACTAAACCTGCTCATGACTTATGAGACCCATGTAACCTAGGCTCTGATACCAACTTGTCACGACCCCAAATCCGCATGTTGTGATGATGCCTATCTCAATACTAGGCAAGCCGACAACCTCAATAAAACCGCAATTTCTTTTAAGTTTGAAAACATAATATTTGAATTCAATAAAAAATGTCACAATTTTTGATACAATACACTCCCAAAACCCGGTGTCACTGAGTACATGAGCATCTAAATGATAACAAAGTCTAACTGATAAAAACACTATCTAAGAATATAGAATAGCACAATAACTAAAAGGAAAGAGAGTCAAGATCTGCGGACGCCAAGCAGCTACCTTGATAGTCTCCAACAGGTGAAACTTTGAAATCTAACAGCCACCGTATCTGGTAGTACCTGGATCTGCACACGAGGTGCATAGTATAGTATGAGTAAAACCAACTCAATAAGCAACAAGACTAACCTTTGGGCTGAAAGTAGTGACGAGCTTGACAAATACAGTCCAGTATAGAAATAACGTTACAAAAATGTAGGCATGCTTTCAAGTTCAACAGTCAAACTCAGTACAAGTAAAATAAATCAATTCTGAATGATATGAGGAATATGACATCTCTATATCTACATGCCAATGTACATGCTGTATGTGGTGCACCTCAATGGGAACCTCGTGTACTCGCAATCTCAAAATACTCAATCATCAGTACTGTATATGGCCAATCCATCCTAGGAAAGATCCATATATATATATATATATATA
>AWOL01S0004277.1:42460-72679 GCA_000715115.1 Nicotiana otophora
GGGGAGGGGGGAAGGGGGGTGCAGACTCATGAGGGGATCCTTCACCCCAAGCGCTATATAAAGCCGATATGGCCTACTGCGTCGTGCAATCTGATCCCATAATAATAAAGCCTATAAGGCCTGCTGCGGCGTGCAGCCCCGATCCATATAATAATAATAATATATATAAAGCCAACATGGCCTACTGCGGCGCGCAGTTCGATCCCATAAATATCCTCATAATGGGTGAACATGACTAAGTATGAAATGTAAATTTTTAAAATAATTAATTCAATAGAAACACAACCCTAAGGGTCCCAAAATATCGGCACGTAGCCTAAACATTGTTTTTAACACGAGCCTCAGCTCAATTTCTCTTACACGTAGAGAATATGTAAATAATGACATGATTTTTGATTATGCAACTCTACTGAATTTATTTAAGTCACAATTTCTATGGTGCACGCCCACACGCCCATCACATAGCATGTGTGTCACCTCTAAACAATTCATATAACACGAAATTCAGGGATTCATACTCTCAGAACCAAGTTTAGAAGTGTTACTTACCTCAAACCGTGTAATTCTTTATTCCAATATGCCTTTGCCTCATGAATCGTCCTCTGAATGCCTCGAATACAGTTACAATTAATTCGATACAGTCAACACAAATTCTAGGAATCAATTCCATATGAAAATACTAATTTTCCAACAAAAAATCGAAAATTTAACTCAAAGCGCATCAGTGGGGCCCACATCTCACAACCCGACAAAAGTTACAAAATATGAACACCCATTCAACCACGAGTCCAACCATACCAAATTTACTAAATTCCGACATCAACTCGACCTTCAAATCCTCAAATTTTATTTTCAAATCACTAGGCCCAAATCCTCGAATTACACCTCAAAAACACGTAATCTAGTCGGAATAATCGATGATAATTAAATATTATTGACTAACAATGATCACAAGTGACTTACCTCAAGTTGTTCCGTGAATTCTCTCTGAAAATTCGCCCCAAACCGTGTGTTTGAATTCAAAAATGACAAAAATGTCGGACCCTTCTATTTTTGTTGCCTGTCCAGAGGTTCCTCTTCTGCATTATTTTAACCGCATCTGCGGTTCCACTTTTGCGGTGAAGCTACCGCTTCTGTGACTACCTTCACGTTTATAGACAAGAGTCTGCTTCAGCGAACTCGCTTCTGCGGTCCAGCCCCTCCTTAGCCCAGGCCTCATCTGCGACCATTCTGTCGCTTCTGCGGTCGCGCTTCTGCGAGGCTTCGTCCGCTTCTGCGGTCCTCATGCTTTTACGATGCCAGGCTCGCTTATGCGAGCTCGCACCTGCGAGCAAAATTCTACAGGTGCGATTGCATCAGTAGGCAGCAAGTTTCAACTTGTTCTAAGTCCAAATTTGATCCGTTAACCATCCAAGACTTACCCGAGGCCGCTGGGACCTCAACCAAACATACCAACAAGTCCTAAAACATCATATGAACTTAGTCAAGGCCTTAAATCACATCAAACAACGCTAAAACCACGAATCACACCCCAATTCAAGCTTAATGAAACTAAGAAATTCCAACTTCTACATTCGATGCAGAAACCTATCAAATCAAGTCCGATTGACCTCAAATTATGCACACAAGTCATAAATGACATAACAGACCTATTCCAATTTCCAGAATTAGATTCCGACCTTGATATCAAAAAGTCAACTCCTCGGTCAAACTTCCAACTTAAACTTCTTATTTTCACCATTTCAAGCCTAATTTAACTACGGACTTCCAAATAATTTTTCGGACACGCTCCTAAGTCCAAAATCACCATACAAAGCTATTGGAATCATCAAAACTCTATTCCAGGGTCGTTTACACATAAGTCAATATCCGGTCAACTATTTCAACTTAAGCTTTAAATCTTGGAACTAAGTGTTCCAATGCATTCTAAAACCTCCCCGACAAGGCACATAACAACTGTAAAGCATAAAATAAGCAGTAAATGGGAGAACGAGGCTGTAATACTCAAAATGACCGGCCGGGTTATTACACCTTCCTACACGCTTGCGTCTGCCAAAATACCTCCTTGGTTCAGGAGAAGTGTCATGACCCTAATTTTCCTCCATAGGCTGTCGTGATGGCACCTAGTACCTAAGACTAGGTAAGCCTAGAAAATAATAATAATAACTGAACAGATATAATTAACAAGTTACTGAAAGCCACTGAATAATAGATAAAAACCTTCCGAAAGCAAAATCTCACAATACACACCCCAAAATCGGTGGAACTGAGTCATAAGCTCTGTAGAGTATTTCTAGAATATCTAATACATCACTGTCTGAAAGAAATACAACAGGAAATAAAATAAGGAAGGTGACTCCGAAGCTTGCGGACGTGGAGCAGGTATACCTTGAAGTCTCCCAAGCGGCAGCTACAACAACCTCTAACGACTGGCATGAGGAGACGTACCTGGATCTACACAAAAAGATGTGGAGACGCGTAGTATGAGTACACCACAATGGTACTAGTAAGTATCGAGCCTAACCTCAGTAGAGTAGTGACAAGGCCAGGTCAAGCCACCTACTAGAATATAAAATAGACATTATGAAATTGTAATATGGATATGTAATGGAAAGTGAAGCAATAGCTCATACTAAAAGAAAATAGCAAGAACTAGTACCGGAAATCAACAATGAAAATAACATAAAAGAAGCAACTAAAGTAGTACAATGATCATGCACAGACAACAACTGCTAGAACAAATAAGGAATGACACAACAAGATATATTTTCCACCAAAAACACCTTGCAACATGAAACGAATAGCAAGAATCATAATGAGGTACCGCCTCGTATATAAAGAGATCAAAACCGAGGTACCGCCTCGTATAATCAAGAATCACAACCGAGGTACTGCCTCGTAATCACTTTTCTCAATTTCAATCACAATCTTTCCTTATACTTCCACGTGAGCCTTACATTTGAAAGTAGGTTTTGAAAACAGTTTTTCCAAAATAGCTACACACACTTTAGCCCGCCTTATGACGTCGCGTAGCTTCACGTAGTTCCCTTACAAGCAACATGCACATAAGTCCCACATTATACCATTGTATGCACATCAACCCAAGCCTTATACTACCGCATGCGCGTCAATATAATATTACAATAACAATTCGCACCACAACTGCCCATATATCACAACTTGCCAACAACAACAATATCAATGTTTCCACAACAATAGCCCATGGCTCCACCATAATGTATACAAGAATATCAACAACAACAATATCAATGTTTCCACAACAATAGCCCATGGCTCCACCATAATGTATACAAGAATATCAACAACAACAATATCAATGTTTCCACAATAATAGCCCATGGATCCACCACAACGTATACAAGAATATCAATAACAACAACAATAATATGAATGTTTCCACAATAATAGCCCATGGGGCCACCACAACGTATACAAGAATATCAACAACAACAATATCAATGTTTCCAAAACAATAGCCCATGGCTCTACCACAACATATACAAGAATATCAACAATAACACTGGATAAAAAATACTCATTAAGATAGATGTTTCAACAATAACCAATATCGCCTCAACGTATTAACGACTTTCACAATTTCAACACCAAATAACTCAACAATGAGAGAAATAATATATAACCACGATATTATATAAGACTAACTCACAATAAAAGAGATAATATCCAACAATAAGTCTCAAATTATGGAAATCAACAAGTAAAGGGATACCACAAATAATTAATTCAAACAATAATAATTAACAATGAAGAGATAGCATGTAACAATAAAGGAGGCAACAAGTTCAATTAAAGCATGTGAGCAATTTAGCAAGTAGGGTGTAAAACAAGTACTAAACAATCATTTAAGGCATGTAAGGATAGTTTAACACCATTAAGGATAAATTAACTATGAGAATTTAGAACATGATATGGCGATTCAATTAAAGCATGAAAATATTCTAAGTAGCCTAAACCAGACAAATACCACGTATAACCCGTGTACTCACTCGTCACCTTGTGTACACGGATTCCACTTAGCATAATTGAATCAACAATACAAATCCTAAGGGGTACATTAGTTTCCCCACACGAAGTTAGGCAAGACACTTACCTCAACTAGGCTAATTCAACACTTAAAAATAGCTTTTCCCTTAAAATCCGCCTCCACACGGCTCAAATCTAACCAAAGTCGACTCAATATCATCAAACAATGCTAGGGAATTCAATTGAAATAGATAAAGTAAAGATCTTTACACTTTTTCTAAAAAGTCAACAAATGTCAACGCGGGGCTCGCCCGGTCAAAATCCAGGTCCAATGGTAGATTCCGTCTTCCTCTGACCCCATGAGTTCATATATGTGATTAATTTCAAAATCTGAGTCCAAATCGACTCTCAAACTCAAATTCTTATTTTTCAAAAATTTGACAAAGTTTCACTAATTTGTACTTTGATTCACATGATTTTGATGTTAAAATCTAAGATATGTTGATGGAATATGATTAGAAATCGATTAGAATCACTTACCCAAGGTTTGTAGGTGAAAATCCCCTCTCCAAATCACCTCCTACCGAATCTAGGGTTCAAAAATGTGAGAATGAGTTCAAAAATCCCGTCTCCCAACCCTTTAACAAGCTGCAGATATTGCATTTGCGAATTGGGTAATATCGCAAAAGCGAACAAATTGTTCGCAATTGCGAACATGACCAAATTCTGCTGGCTTCGCAAATGTGAAGGTGAGGTCGCATTTGCGACAACTGCCCATCACCTGTCGCCTTCGCAAATGCGAGCCTGGTGTTCGCATTTGCGACACCCGAGTACCAGACATCAGTTTTCTGTAATTTCCAGTCCAAACTGCTCCGGAACATGTCCGAAACTCATCCGATCCTTCGAGATTCCAAACCAAATATCCACACAAGTATAAACATATCATACGAACTCGCTCGCGCGATCATAGCACAAAAATAACATCTAAAACTACGAATTGAACTCTAAAATGCATGATTTTCAATGCTAGTTTTCAAGAACTTCTAGAATTACTACTAAGCGTCCGAAACCTATCAAATCAACTTCAAACGACACCAAATTTTGCAGATAAGTTCTACATGCTATAACAGACCTATTCCAAGTACCAAAATCAAATTCCAAGCTCGATAGCTAAAAGTCAACTTACGGTCTAACATTTAAACTTTAAATTGCCAAATATTGGCAAATCAACACAAATTAACCTACGGACTTTCAAAATTAATTTCGGGCATACGTCCAAGTCCGAAATCATGATACGAAACTATCAGAGTCATAAAAATACAGTTCCGGGGTCATTTTCACAATAGTCAAAGTTTGGTCAACATTTTCAAATTTAAATTTCTAAGTCAAGAACCAAGGGTCCAAATCAACCCGAAAGCTTCCCGGAATGAAACTAATTAACCCCGCAAGTTATAAAAATATAAACACGTATGTGAAGCAATAAAAGAGAAAATGGGGTGCAATTACACAAAACGACCGATCGAATTTTACAAAGCCAAGCCGATACATACGATAGGCGAAGGAAAGATCCCGAAGGAGATTCTCGAGTTGGGAACACGCGAAAGTGTTCCATTTCGACAAGTTGCAAGAGCCATCAAGGATGTGACTCGCTTTTTGGATAGGGTTGGAGACACGTTTAGATTCTAAATTCTTCCTTTTTGTTCTCCTATACAGTGTATTTGTATTTGTCGGATTTTCTAATTGTATTTCTCAAATCTTGTTGGCTTAGTTAATGCTAGATTTAAGTGTATTTTTCTTTTTGAATGTAAACACAGTATATGTTTTGTAGGCGTTTGGCCATAAGTTTTGGATATTTGTTTTCAAAAATGTGTTTTTTTATAGAATTAATCTAGTTTTTGGGAGATTTTGAAAACCAAAACTTCAAATGCCAAATATAGCTTAAGTCCTCTTTTGGGCCAAATCATTACCATTTGGGAATTTTTAGCTGGAAAAACAAAAAAAAGGACTTTTAACCTGTAAAAACGTTTTCCAAAATTCATGTCCAAACACATTTTAAATTTCTAATCAAATTTTACCCAAATCAGATTTCAAAAATTATATGGGGATCTATGTCCAAAACGGGTCCTTTGTATTTTTGCTATGTTTTATGTATTCAGGAAGGTATTTTTCGGCAAATTCCTATATTTTTTGAATTTTTGTTGTTTAATTACAACTGAATTGAATATGATAAATGGAATACAATGTAAAAGTAGAAACGAATAAATACAGTGAGTTGAATACGACCGAGTATCCTTGTATATTTTGAATACAACCGAATTGAATATAATAAATTGAATACAATATAAAAATAGCTACTAATGAATACAACTAAATATACATGTATTTTTTAATTTTAATACAGCTGAATTTAATACAGTGAATTGAATACAGCGGGATACACCGAAACTGTAATCATTGATACAACCTATCTTACGCGCATGAATATAGAAAATACAGGCTCCTGGTAATGTAAGTTTTACTATGGATAGTAAATATGGAAATTGTAGCTGCGCCACATAAATAGCCTCTAAACCATAGTGGGTTCTGAAAATTTCTCTTTCCATTTTGCTAGTCCTTGGGAACAACATAGCCATGTCCAGTCCAGGAATCAATATGAAATGCTAAATACGAATTTGGAAGGCCGCTTATTCACTCCTCTCCACTCCTCTCCACCTTTGCTCCGCCGTGAATTTTCTCTACTTCTATTTCACTAACATAATCAATTTGTATGTCTTCTCTAATCACACTAATATCCTAATATTTTTTTTCACTAAATTTTTCTCTAACTAGACTAGTCTATAATGCTTTTTTTGGGTACCAATTATTGCTTAAACAAAATTGCACTTCCAAAATTGTGCCTTGTGAATTTTAACCGTGTTAATGTTGGGAAATAACAAGCACAAGCAATGTGTGCGATGAGATAGCAGCAGAATAACATGCAAGTCAATTTTTTTCAATCTATTTGAACCAAGATAAGACAAAAAAATTCAATCACAAATGTTTATGGGCTGCCAGTATATCAACCGCAACGAATATGGCAAGGTAAAATAATCAAACACACGAGACACCAAGATTTACGTAAAAATTCTTTTTCAACACGAGACCAAAGGCCCTCAAAGATCCACTAAATCAATCAACGAAAGTTATAAAAATTCTCTAAATTGGTCACAAAGTAAGTGCCGAATCAAGAGAAACAATAAAAATAAGATTGCACCGAAACAATTGAAGTAAAGGGAGAAATCACCCCAAAATCTAGCTATTGCTCATGCCTCCAAAATAGAAGTTACAAACCTCTAAATTCAATCTTCACCATTGAAATCCAATAACCAGATGTTTTGCACTTCTAGTTCAAATTTGAGTACGATCCAACGGTTAACGAGTTAGAATATGCTAATTGAAGCAGACTCCCTGCGAAAATATTTTCTGGAGCAAAAGAACATACTTTTCTCTCACAAGGCTTCAAAACCAGTGCCCCCTTTGTGTTTTCTTTCTTGTTTTTGTTTCGGACCTAAAATAGGTAATATATATATATGTCTTGATATTAGTTGGCTATAGGAAAAATTAGGCTAGGTCCAAAAGATATTTTATTTATCCGATAGGAAGGAAAACATCCCCAAAACCCAACAATTCTCCCCTTTCCGACTATGTGGAGGAGACCGCCATCCCGGCGATCATGGAACACTCTTCAAACTTCCCTCTTGGAAGAGCTTTAGTCAACATATCCGACCCATTATCATCAGTGTGAATCTTTTCAAGTTCAGGCAACTTAGAATCCAACACATCTCTAATCCAATGATATCTCACATCAATATGTTTAGACCTACCATGGAATGTAAAATTCTTTACAAGATGAATCGCACTTTGACTGTCGTAATAAAGCACATACTTTTATTGAGCAAATCCAAGTTCCCCCCAAAATTTCTTCATTCAGAGCAACTCTTTTCAAGCTTCAACGACATCAATAAGCTCAGCTTCTGTAGTAGATATAGCAACATATTTTTGCAACCTAGATTGCCAAGATACAACTCCCCCTGGAATGATAACCAAGTAGCATGAAGTTGACTTGCGAGTATCAACATCACCTGCCATATTTGAATCAGTGTAATCACAAAGAATAGGTTTCACTATCCCAAAATACAAACTTAGACTATAAGTGCTATAAAGATATCTCATAATCCACTTCACCGCATTCCAATGCTCTCTTCCTAGATTACAAAAAAAACGGCTAACAATACCAACAACGTGAGCAATATTTGGTATTGTACAAATTATTGCATACATCAAACTGCCAATAACTGAAGCATAAGGAACTTTCTTCAGATCTCCCTTCTCATCATTACTGGAAGGACATTGCTTCGTGCTCAACTTGAAGTGCATAATTAAAGGTGTACTGACAACCTTAACTTTATCCATGTTCAACCTGCGAAGTACTTTCTGAATGTACTTATCTTGTGATAACTACAACATCTTAGCCTCTCTGTCACGGACAATCTGCATACTAAGAATCTGTCTTGCTGGTCCTAAGTCTTTCATAGCAAAAGACTTGTTCAATTCTTACTTCAACTTCTGAATCCTGCAAGCATTATGACCAACAACAAACATGTCATCAACATAAAGCAATAAGATAATAAATTCATCATCAGAGAAGTTTTGCACAAAAATACAATGGTCTGAAAAAATCTTCTCGAAGCACTGTTGACTCATGAAAGAACCAAACTTCCTGTACTACTGCCTGGGAGCTTGTTTCAAACCATACAAGTTGCAAACATAATTCTCTTTTCCCTTGACTTCAAAAACTTCGGGCTGCTGCATATAAATTTCTTCATCTAACTCACCATAGAGAAAAGAAGTTTTAACATCCATTTGCTCAATATCCAAATCTAGAGTTGCAGCTAAGCCTAGAACACGCGAAAGTATGATATCTTCACAACTGGATAGAATATATCATTTAAATCAACTCCCATTTTCTGATTAAATACATTGACAACTAATCTAGCCTTGTACTGTGGAACTGGGCTACCATCTTCATGTTTCATCCTAAAAACCTACCTATTTTTTAAAGATTTTATGTCTTTAGGTAGCTGAACCAAATCAAAGGTATGATCATCATGCAAGGATTTCATCTCATCCTTCATAGCAGCAAAACACATTTCTTTTTCTTCACTATCCATGGACTCTTCAAAACTTTCAGGTTCTTCCCCATCAGTCAAGAGCACATACTCAGTAGGAGGATAATGAGATGAAGGTACTTTCTCTGTAGTAGATCTTTTGAGAGAACTCTCTAGAGCATCAATAGTGGTTGGTTGCTGGTCAACCACATCATCTTGCACTGGAGCATCAATAACATCTTGCTGATCATTCTGAACATGATCATCATCTTTATTATCAACTTGATTATCATCTGTTTGAAGATTTTCTTTAGGTGGAATGGTCACAGGAACTGAATCAACATCAACTAAGCTCTCACTGCTTTGAGAATAAACCTTCTCAGCTTTGTCAAAATCTTAAATTTTTTGGTCTTTAAAGAATACAAGATCACGACTTCTAACAAGTTTTTGTTTTTTTCAACTGCATCATAGAAGCGATAGCCAAATTCATCTTGACAATAACCAATGAAGCAACACTGCCTAGTTTTAACATCCAACTTTGACCTCTCATCCTTAGGAACATGCATAGAGGCCTTACACCCGAAGACTCTCAAGTGATCATAAGAAACATCCTTACCAAACTAAACTCTGTCAGGGACATCACCATCCAAAGCAACAGTAGGAGATAAATTGATAATATAAGCAGTAGTATTAAGTGCTTCTGTCCAAAAGGAATCTGGCATCTTAGCATCTGAAAGCAAACATCTAACCCTCTCAACTAAAGTTCTATTTATCCTCTATGCTAAACCATTTAACTCAGAAGTCTTTGGAGGAGTTTTCTAATGCCGAATATCTTGCAATCTGTAATAGTTATCAAAATGACCAATATACTCACCACCATTGTGTGAGTGGATGCATTTTAATTTCTTCCCTGTCTGTCTCCCAACCAAGGCCTGAAAATTCTTGAACACGTCAAGTACTTGATCCTTGGACTTCAATGGAAATACCTAGTATTTGCGAGAATGATCATTAATGAAAGTCACAAAGTAAAGTTTACCACTATGAGACCTTACTTTAAAAGGACCACAAAAATCAGAATGTACCATTCCAGCAAATAAAGTTTTCTTGAAGGCGCATGACTTTGAAAATAAACTGTTTTCTGTTTTCCAGCTGAGCAATGAACACATCTCTGTAACTTTTCTTGTTTCACTCCAGAAAGCAAATTCTTCTTATCCAAATTATCAATCCCCTTATCACTCATATGACTCACCCTTCTATGCCATAACTTTGATGAAGTATCATTCTCCACCAAATTAACTGAGTCAATATAAATGGAGTCATGCATTTTATACAAGTGAGATACCTTGATAACTCGAGCCACAAACATTGAACCTCTAGTAAGATTCCATTGGCCACCACCAAGGATGTTATAATAACCATCATCATAAAGCTTTTCTGTAGATATTAGATTTAGACGGACATCTGGAGCATGCTTGACATTGTTAAGAACTAACATGGATCCACTGTTAGTTTTCAAACAAACAGTACCAATGCCAAATACATCAACCTCATCATCATTGCCTATTTTTAACTTTTCAAAGTTACCTGGAGTACAGGAAGAAAAGTATTCCTTCTTTGGCGTGATGTGAGAAGTGGCACCAAAATTCACAAACCAGCTAGTCTCATCATGAACAAAATTAATGGCATCTTTGTCGTGGGCAAAAAGAATATCATCATCAATAACAGTAGCAACATGATTTTCATTGTTACCATCTTTATTTTTTTGTCTCATTTATTTCTTAATCTTGAAACAGAACTTCTTAATGTGTCCTTTCTTGTTACAATGATTATATGTAATATTTATGTACCCGGATCTCGACTTGCATCTACTTATGCCTGTGTCATTCTGACCTCAGAAGTTGCTTCTCCCCTGTCTTCAGTAACCAAAATATCAGATTGTGAAGCTGAAGAAGACGAAGCTTGAGATCTTCTCCTCATCTCTTCATTTAAGACACTCTTAGCATATTTCATAGTTACAACACCACTAGGAGTAAAATTAGTCAAAGAAGCCCGAAGAGTTTCCCAAGAGTCAGACAAAGTATTCAACAACTAGAGTCCCTGTATTTCTTCATCAAATCTTACACCCATTCTAGACAACTGGTCTAGGGCATCCTGAAAATTATTTATATGATCATAAATAGGACTGTCACGACCCAAAATGGCACCAGAGGCATCGTGATGGCACTTAGTCTCTAAGACTAGGTAAGCCGATTACAATTACATTTTGAGCCATTTTTTTTGAAATATTTAATTTAATACAAGTGTCGAAATCAAAAGCGAAAACAAATATAACAACCTCCCAAGACTGGTAATACTGAGTCACAAACTCTAACTGAATACATGCAATAATCTCAAGGATCGAATATACAATACTGTTCGAATAAGAGTTGACAGTACAATATAATGAAAAAACTCCAAGGGACTGCGATGGCCACATAACTCTACCTTGAATCCTTGCGATCAACACACTAACTCTGTCCGAGTCCGATATCTCAAATACCTGGCTCTGCACAAAAATGTGCAGAAGTATAGTATAAGTAAACCACAGTCGGTACCCAGTAAGTATCAAGACTAACCTCGGTGGAGTAGTGACGAGGTACAATCAAGACATTCAATAGTCATTTAACCTGTGCAATATAGTAATATACAAGGATAATAGAAAACAAATAGCACTGACGGCAACAAATATCAATCAGGGATATGAACAACAAGGCAACAAGAACACTATAAATATTCCTCAAATGAATAAGGAATACAAGTACAACCAATTAATCAAGTCCTTCACATATACGCCTTTCAAATGTAAGTTCTTCAAATATAAATCTTTCGCATATAAGTGTTTCAAATAAAAATCTTTCAAATATAATTATTTCAAATAAAAGTCACTATGTGACACCTTATTTCATAATCATAAAACACGGGTCTCAGCCCACTGTCATATTTTCACGGCACCTCGTGCCCATATCTCTATTACAATTGTATGGACAACTCACATACCAAAATATCAATGTATATAAGATCCGCAGGATCAATTTATTTTCAATAAAATAAGTTTACAATTTTTAAACCAAATAAGAAATCAACAAAGAAATGAGTTTATTTTTTTAACTCGTTTAGGTGAAGAAAATGACATTTAAATTAAAATGAAGCATCTGATAGATACTGATTTGGATGTAAAAGTTATTAAATTATAACATAATAGCAATTACTTTTATTCAAAACAACTCAAACCTCGAAAACCAGTAAAAATCAGAAACATAAATCCTCAGAGTCTCGTACGAAGAGCCAAAGCCAACACAATACAGCAAGGAATACAAAACACATAATAAAATCAAATAATACATCATGGAAGAACACAAGAATTTACATATCACGAAACAATAAAATAACCAAAGGCAAGTGCAGCCATAGAGAAACATCAACAAAGGGCACTCCCGAGGTACCTGTAACGACCCGACCGGTTGTTTTGAGCTCTAGCGCATCGTTCGGCAGTTTGAGGCCATGAGCAACTTCACTTAAGGTATTATGACTTGTACGCGTGGTCGGGATTGAATTTCGGGAAGTTCAGAGTCGGTTTGGAAAGAAAATTCGTATTTCGAAAGCTTTAAGTTGGAAGAATTGACTAAGGTTGGATTTTTGTAAACGATCTCGAAATTGGGATTTGAAGGTTCCAATAGGTTCGTATGATGAATTCGGACTTGGGCGTATGTCCGGATTGGATTTTGGATGACCTAGGAGCGTTTCAGTGCCTATTGTGGAAGTTAACATTTTGGAAGAATTCCATAATTTGCATTGAAGTGCATTTCAATGTTATCGATGTCCGTTTGGAATTTCAAGTCTAAGAATAGCTCCGTATTGTGATTCTGGTATTGGGAGCACGCCCGGAAGTGGATTCGGAGGTCCGTAGGTCTTTTTGGAGTCATTTGGCTAAAACTAGAAATTTGAAGGTTTTTGAAAAGTTTGACTGGAAGTGGACTTTTTGATATCAGGATCGGAATTCGCTTCCGGAAGTTGGAGTAGGTCTGTAATGTCAAATGTGACTTGTGTGCAAAATTTGAGGTCAATCGGACGTGATTTGATAGGTTTCGGCATCGAATGTATATGTTTAAAATTCTAAAGTTCATTAAGCTTGGAATGGGATGCGATTCATGAATTCGACGTTGTTTGATGTGATTTGAAGGCTCGACTAAGTTCATAATGTGTTTTGGGACGTGTTGGTATAATTAGTTGAGGTCCCGAAGGCCTCGGATGGATTCTGGATGGTCAACGGATCGAGTTTGGACTTGGAAGGAAAGATGAGGCAGTTGATATATGGTGTGATCGCACCTGCGCAAAAGGGCCGCAGGTGCGAGGTCACAGGTGCGAGCCAATGGTCGCAGGTGTGGTTTGGGTGAAGCTGGACAGTGATTGCAGGTGCGAAGGGTTATCTGCACCTACGAAGGCCCAGATGCGGAAGGAAAGGCGCAGGTGCAGAGTCGAGCTAGGCAGAGGGAATGCGCAGGTGCGAGGTTTTGGCCGCACTTGCGAGACCACAAATGCGACGAAGAGGCCGCATGTGCGAAAGTCGGGGCTGGGCAGTGTCTCCTTTAAAGCGAGGGTTTGACTCTATCTCATTTCAATTTTGCCCATGGGAGCTGATTTTGGAGCACATTGGAGTTCCATCTTCATCAATCATAATGGGGTAAGTGCTTTCTTCACAATTTTGAGTTAAATACATGAGTTTATATGGATTTGAACATGGAAATTAGTATAAATTGTGGGGTTTTTGGTAGAAAACCTAGAATTTGGTATTTTGGATTTTGACCACGAATTTGGGCATGAAATTGGGAATAAATCATATATTTGAGTTCATAAGGTTATGGGTAATGATTATCTTCGAAAATTGTCGGAATCCGGGTACGTGTGCCCGAGAGAGGTTTTTATCGACTTTTTGAGCGGAGTTGAAAATTATTATAAATTGATTACTTCTGAGTATTAGAACATATTTTGATTGGGTTGCATCTTATTTGACTACTTGTGGAGCGTTGAGCATCGATTTGAGTTGATTGAATGGCTTGGAAGCCGGTTATGGAACTTCGGAGCGAGGTAAGTCTCCTTTCTAACCTTGTAAGGGGGAATTAACCCCATAGGTGATCTAAATTATTGTGTGCTCCTATTTTTGGGGGCAACATACGCACGAGGTGACGAGAGTCCGTACGTAGCTACTAGCTATGCCTACGTCTGTGTAGTTTTAGGCTCACATCATGCCTTGTTGATATTGTTATTGATTTGTGTTTATTATTTGCCTTGAGAGGGAGCAAGATAGAGTCTGCTTATTAAATGTTTTGAAAGGAGTTGAAATTGAAGAACTTAAGATTTAAAAGGTTTAATGATTATCTTCGAAAAGTTTCGGAATCCGGGTACGTGTGCCCGAGATAGGTTTTTATCGACTTTTCGAGCGGAGTTGAATATTATTATAAATTGATTACTTCTGAGTATTAGAGCATATTTTGATTTGGTTGCATCTTATTTGACTAGTTGTGGAGCGTTGGACATCGATTTGAGTTGATTGAATGGCTTGGGAGCCGGTTATGGAACTTCGAAGCGAGGTAAGTCTCCTTTCTAACCTTGTAAGGGGGAATTAACCCCATAGGTGAACTAAATTATTGTGTGCTCCTATTTTTGGGGGCAACGTACGCACGATATGACGAGAGTCCGTACGTAGCTACTAGCTATGCCTATGTCTGTGTAGTTTTAGGCTCACATCATGCCTTGTTGATATTATTATTGATTTGTGTTTATTATTTGCCTTGAGAGGGAGCGAGATAGAGTCTACTTATTAAATGTTTTGAAAGGAGTTGAAATTGAAAAACTTAAGATTTAAAAGGTTTCATTTGAACTTCATAATTTCGAAAAGAAATGAGGAATAATATAATAGCTGAAGAATCTATGTGTGACCGCGTCGCATGTATATTTCGCGAGCGGTGTAATTTCCTTAAAACAAAAAGCTACAAGCTGAATTTCCCTTATTTTAAAAAGAATCAAGAAAGAGATATGATTTTAAATGTTAAATTTATATTTGACCGCGTCGCAAGTATGATCCGAGAGCGGGGTGATTTCTTAAATTTATATTTGACCGCATCAAAGTATGATCCCCGAGCAGGGTGATTTCTTAAATTTATGTTTGACAGTGTCGCATGTATGATTCGCGAGCGAGGTATATCCTACTACTCTCATGGGAGCGGGCCGTTCGCCTCGACAGATTAAATAGATGCATCTATGGTTCGCGCCATTCGACCCTCTGGCAGTGCATAGTTTAAATATTTGTTGGATCGGGCCGTACGACCTCGACATGATTTGCACATGCTTGTATTGCTTTCCTTAAAATTTATAAATAATGATATTGCCTCCTCGGCCTGAGTTAAATTGTTAAATAGTGGGAGATAAATTTGGAGATTTCTTAATTATAAAAGAACTGCTTACTTACTTCAAAATATTGAGCTTGCAACCGTTCATATAATCCACACTTAATTATATCATTGATATCCTATTTATAGCCCATAGTAAGTGTCGAAGTCGACCCCTCACCACTACTTCTTCGGGGTTAGGCGGGATACTTACTGGGTACGCGTTGATTTACGTACTCATACTACACTTGCTGCACATTTTTGTACAGGTACACATATGTTTAGCGACCTTGTGGGTACATAGGCGCGATTATGGCAGGGACTCAGGTGGGCTGCATTCTATACGATGCTCCGCAGCCAGCAGAGTCTCCTTCAGAGTATTATATTTTTCTTCCTGTCCAAATTTGTATTCCGGACAGTTATTGTATTTTATTTTAGATTCCTAGAAAAGGCTCATGTACTTGTGACACCGGGTTCTGGGATGATTATGGGATGTTCAGTATTGAAATTGAAAAATATTGTTATTTATTCTGTAAATTCATCTTTTACTAGATAAATTGAAGTAAATTTACGATTTCAAAAATATTAAAATGAGAATTTAATTAACTATTTATTGTTGGCTTGCCTGACAATGGAGTCCGGCGCCATCACGACCTTTATGGATTTTGGGTCGTGACAACATGGTATCAGAGCGCCAGGTTCATGTAGGTCTCACGAGTCATGAGCGAGTCTAGTAGAGTCTTGCGGATCGGTACGGAGATGTCTGTACTTATCTTCGAGAGGCTACAGGACTGTTAGGAGCACTTCCCTTCTTGATTCCTCATCGTGCAATTCGATTCCTTTGAGGCTTATGCCTTCATTTCTTTCCCATTCAATCTTATGCGACGTGAAGCACTGGATATAAATCGAGAATTGTAATGGTACTACATATGTGGTGCATGATGTTTTCTCAATGCGTACTTGATTGGGCTATTGTCGTCTCTTTATGGAAGGATATTCTATCATTTCAGCCCAATAGCTGTACTTCTGAGAGCTTGAGGCTATGCACATGTTGCTATGATGCTCATGAGTTGTTATCGCACAGTATTGATGTGAAGATAGGATGCTTTCCTATGTCTCAGGGCAGTGAATGACTTGAAAGGAGGTTTACTCAGTGTATGATTCAGATTCGGTATTTTACTTCCGACGAAGGAAAGGCAATCGAACTAAGAATGTTCAGACTTGTGTTGATGGAGTAGGGGGACTCGATATTTTCGAGCGTGGCGGAATCTTCGCCTGTGATTTGGCTTCATCATCCTTGATTGGTTATAACATGTTAAGGTTCACCGATGTTATGGCCTTCTTCAATTCGCCTTGGGTCAGAGTATTATAAATGCTACCGAGGAAGCGGCTGTCAGAGGTCGCAGTGTGCAGGGGTTCAAGATCGAATCGACATTACTGGTATTGATGGCTCGAGAAAGATGATTTTCGAAAAGGTTTAAAGTTGGTAGCAATCTATCGGTTCAAGTGCTACAGAGATAGATTTTGATTAAAGGCAACAACTGGGCAACGAAAGATGAGGAAGGGCATGTGGGAGGTGCCTTGCGATGGGTAAACTTATAAAAGGCCAAGCATGAGAAACAAGAGTCGGGTAGTTACTTAAAGGAGTGAGTTTGTCCAAAGTGGGAGAGTGGCAGAGTAGCATGTGAGTTCTGTGGTAGGATAACTATACTCCTTGAGAAAGTTTAGAGTGATTTGGGATTCATGTTGGACCGTGACTAGGTCTACAGACTTAATTTGGAATATTGGCTGCTATATTGAGGAATATTGGGTGTGACAGGAGGGAGTTGCTTGATATGAAGAAGGATACAACATGACTTTGGATTGGAATATATTGTCGCACCTTTAGTTGATGTCCATGAGGAGTGAACGGACCTGTACAGCTGGTGAATAAGCACGGGTTCAAGATGAGTTACTGATTTCATAGTTATTATACCTAGTGCAGCGGCATTGGATGCTGTCGGCATAAATTTTCCACAGGTAGGTTATCTCTTGTCAACAGGTTAGAGGTCGTGTGGTGTTGACAAAGCTTCTGCGAAGAATTCTAATGGCTACCCGGTAAGAGATTGAATATGCAAATGTGGCTAGTGGTTCGTAGTGTTCATTAAAGGTTAATGGAAGGATTTCTAGGAATTCGGCGGGTTGATTATGCTAGATCACGTCGATGAAGGAAGAATCTTGGTGGGTTTCAGGTTTATGCAATGGTAGCTTCAAGCTAAGTGGGAGAGTCCCACCGTCTACAGTTGGATTGCATGGTCGTCTATTTGTAAGATTTTTGGTTATCGGCATATTGATGGGTTATTACGACTAAGGAAAGAGAACATCAATGGTAATTTGAGCAAGCGATTTGAGGAATGTGTGCTATAGTTGGCCATACCGATTCATGCTCAGGCTTTGGGAAGACTTAGGATTTCTACTTCGTGTAGAGGCAAGTTACAAGGAAGATGATTCGGCCAGGTGCTTCTTTGAAAGGGTGCTCATGTGCTAGCAGAGCCTCGGAGTTGATTATATTCGGGACCAAGTCAGAGTGGATGACTCTCAATAACGGCCCTAGTGGATTCAAAAAGTAAAGTGTGGTGTCTAAGAATTTCGAGTCCGTAGTATGGTTAAGTATTGAGCTGTTGTAGCGGATTATAAAAGTCTTGGAGTGTTCTATGTTTTCTTTGGTATGCGGTGTAGCAATGGAAGAATAGGAGAAAATAACTTTGGAATCATAAAGGAAATATTAGAATGGGTGTACCAGTTGAAGATGCGGATGTGCGCACAAGGAAGGTGTGAGATGGTTCGTGGGTTTTGGGGACCATGTGGTCTCGTGAGATGGGGTCACTCAGGATGAGTGTGGATTGGGTTCGTTATATTGATAAAGGAGCTGTTGTTATTTCTAAGGAAGATCCAGATTAAATTAGGAGAAGTCGAGTTTGGTTTACAATGGTTGAATCGGCATAATGATGGCAATGATTAGCTCCTTCAGTCTGTTAGGTTATTCATGTGATTTGTGACGGTACGTGCGAGGTTTGACGGTTGCCGTAACTGATCTTATTTGGAGGCTTTCGAGCATTATGGCACGTTATGTGCAGATGGATCCCGGAAGGGTTATGGTGGTTTAGACCATTACTTGAGGTTGTTATTTTCTGCAGATATGAGGATTCAGTCGCGTGTTGAGATGGTTCTCTTGGAATGAGTTAAGTAAAAGGGTTCTATATGGTGAAGTGTTACCCTATTAGTAGTTCGGTGGTTAAGATGAAATTCTTGTACTCTTGCGCATTGGCAGGATTAAGTGCAGTGATCGGCATAGGATTTGGAAGTTAAGGATCAAGGTTGCAGTTTGGTGTCGACAAGAATATCAAGAGCTCGGATGGGCGGGAAAGGATTTAGATGGTTAGAGTAAGCTGGTATTGTCTTTGGCATCACCTGAGATCAGTGTCTTGTGTAAAAGGCTTTGCATACTGCTTGCGGATTCTCGATTTGATTCACAGCGTTATTGTGGCCGGTGGTATGGGCGTGCAGACTTGTTAACCGGTGCGAAAAGTCGTGGGAGCGTGTCCCACTGGAAGATTGTATAAGTGTGACATGTAGTCACTTAACTGATTGAATATTTAAACCAAGTATGAAGAGGGTTGTAATATCGCTAATTTGAAAATTTATGCTTGGAGGGCGCTCAGTTTATTTGATTGTGGACTGTGGAGGTTTGTTCCGAATATGATGGTTGTTCTTGTGTGTTATGGGGAAAAAGGGGTTATTATGAACCCTTGAAAGATTATTAGACTAGTACGGTGCGATCCAAATCGGCTTGAGGTCCGTGGATGGATCTAGATATGAATGTGGGCTCTATATCGGGCCGAATGCGTTCATTTCAGCTTAGCGCTCCTTGTGGAGGAGTATTCGGACGTTGGATGTTATTTCGTCGTCAGCTACTTCATGTAATACTATATTGTTTTGTGTGAGTTGTGAAACGGCTTGTTAATTTCATATGTGTTGAGGTTCCACGTAGCGATGATGTTATGTGAGCAGGATGGCTCTCGAGATTCAGATCATATATCGCACCTTAGTTGTGCTTGCCTTTTGTAGTGTATGGCACTATCTGTCTCCCTAGGGATTGTATTATGCAATTAGTGTACTCGTGGCCGATATTCGGGTATTTTGTAATAATGAGCATTCTAGCTCGGTAAGTATCTCCTTATATAGATTTTATGTTCTGATCGGGTTGTGCGCCGCAACAGTGGGATGTTGATTACAGTCCCCTATATATCTATTTTCATGTGTTTTGTTTTCCATTTTCTGGGGAAGGTTCATAACACCTTTTCGGTTGTCTAATTAGTTGTGTGGGTTGAGTAGTCCCTTCTAGAGATTCGTTTTCCTTATGTATCACGTTCGAGTTTGTAGCTTATTGGCACATTGCGGCATCATATGAGACTTTTGGTCAAGTCTAGAGTGGCTTATTGCCTGAGTAGCTTATACTGGGTGAAACGAGAGTTTTGGATCTGGGATCGATGTGATCGGATTATATGAAGTATACTAAAAAGAGCAAATACCATTATTTTGTTCATAATGGGGTGATGATTCTAGTCAAAGGGAGAGATTCAATGATTTGTTAACTCTGCAGTTAGTTATGAATTTCTACACATCTCTTCCGTCATGGTGGTATTGCAAGAGTTGGAACAAGACTTATATATGTCATGAGGTGCATTGTGAGCATCAAATTCGTGGAATTTCGGCTATTGTTATCAGAGGACGTTATTATGGTCATGTGAGTTATGCAGTGCATAGTATGAATTAAGCAAAGGTATGCAATCATGTATCGGTGCATCATGTAGTGACTGATACCGTGTTCGTATGATGGGAACAGGCCTGGCAGAGAATTCCATTGGAATTGGACTCTAAGGCTTATTTGGCTAAGTAAAAAGGGAGAATCTTCAGACTGGCTCGAGCTAGTGTGCTCAACTGAGTTGTGGCAGCACGGGTAAGTGCACGAGGTATTGAGCAGTGATTTCGGACAACCCCAAAGCAGTTCTTAGCACGTTCGAGGACGAACGTATGTTTAAGTGGGAGAGAATGTAACGACCTGACCGGTCGTTTTGAGCTCTAGCACGTCGTTCGGCGGTTTGAGGCCATGAGCAGCTTCACTACAAGTATTATGACTTGTACGCATGGTCGGGATTGAATTTCGTGAAGTTCAGAGTCAGTTTGAAAAGAAAATTCTCATTTCAAAAGCTTTAAGTTCGAAGAATTGACTAAGGTTGAATTTTTGTGTAAACGATCCCGAAATCGGGATTTGAAGGTTCCAACAGGTTCGTATGATGAATTTGGACTTGGGCGTATGTCCGGATCAGGTTTCGGATGACCCGGGAGCGTTTCGGCGCCTAATGTGGAAGTTAGCATTTTGGAAGAATTCCATAAATTTGGGTTGAAGTGCATTTCAATGTTATCGATGTCCGTTTGAAATTCCGAGTCTGAGAATAGCTCCGTATGGTGATTCCGGTATTGGGAGCGCATACGGAAGTGGATTCGGAGGTCCGTAGATCATTTTGGAGTCATTTGGCTAAAGCTAAAAATTTGAATGTTTTTGAGAAGTTTGACTGGAAGTGGACTTTTTGATATCGGGGTCAGAATCCGATTCCGGAAGTTGGAGTAGGTCCGTAATGTCAAATGTGATTTGTGTGAATAATTTGAGGTCAATCGGACGTGATTTGATAGGTTCCGTTATCGAATGTAGAAGTTTGAAATTCTAAATTTCATTAAGCTTGGAATGGGATGCGATTCATGAATTCGACATTGTTTGATGTGATTTGAAGGATCGACTAAGTTCGTAATATATTTTGGGACTTGTTGGTATAATTGGTTGAGGTCTCGAGGGCCTCGAGTGGATTCCGGATGGTCAACAGATTGAGTTTGGACTTGGAATAAAAGATGAGGCAGCTGATATCTGGTGTGATCGTACCTGCGCAAAAAGGGCCGCAGGTGTGAGCCAATGGTCGCAGGTGCGGTTTAGGCGAAGTTGGGCAGTGATCGCAGGTGCAAAGGGTTGTCCGCAACTGCAAAGGCGCAAATGTGGAAGGAAAGGCACAGGTGCGGAGTCGAGCTAGGCAGAGGGAATGCACAGTTGCGAGGTTTTGGCCGCACCTGCGAGACCACAGATGCGACGAAGAGGCCGCAGGTATGGAAGTCGGGGCTTGGCAGTGTCTCTTTTAAAGTGAGGGTTTGACTCTATCTCATTTCATTTTCGTCCATGGGAGCCGATTTTGGAGCACATTGGAGTTCCATCTTCATCAATCATAATGGGGTAAGTGCTTTCTTCACAATTTTGAGTTAAATAATGGGGTAACCGTGTTGCATGTATGTTTCGCGAGCGGGGTAATTTCCTTAAAATAAAAGCTACAAGCTGAATTTCCCTTATTTGGAAAAGAATCAAGAAAGAGATATGATTTTAAGTGTTAAATTTATATTTAACCGCATCGCAAATATGATCCGCGAATGTGGTAATTTCTTAAATTTATATTTGATCGCGTCGCAAGTATGATCCGCGAGCGGGGTGATTTCTTAAATTTATGTTTGACTGCGTCGCACGTATGAATCGCGAGTTGGGTATATCCTACTACTCTCATGGGAGCGGGCCGTTCGCCTCGGCAGATTAAATAGATGCATCTATGGTTCGTGCCATTCGACCCTCTGGCAGTGCACAGTTTAAATATTTGTTGGATCGGGCCGTACGACCTCGACATGATTTGCGCATGCTTGTATTGCTTGCCTTGAAATTTATAAATAATGATATTGCCTCCTCGGCCTGAGTTAAATTGTTAAATAATGGGAGATAAATTTGGAGATTTCTTAATTATAAAAGAACTACTTACTTACTTCAAACTATTGAGCTTGCAACCGTTCATATAATCCATACTTAATTATATCATTGATATCCTATTTATAGCTCAAATTAAGTATCGAAGTCGACCCCTCGTCACTACTTCTTCGGGGTTAGGTGGGATACTTACTGGGTATGCGTTGATTTACGTACTCATACTACACTTGCTGCACATTTTTGTGCAGGTACACGTATGTTTAGCGGCCTTGTGGGCACAGAGGCGCGATTATGGCGGGGACTTAGGTGAGCTGCATTCTATATGACGCTCGCAGCCATCAGAGTCTCCTTCAGAGTATTGTATTTTCCTTCATGTCCAAATTTGTATTCCGTACAGTTATTGTATTTTATTTTAAATTCCTAGAAAAGGCTCATGCACTTGTGACACCGGGTTCTGGGATGATTATAGGATGTTCAGTATTGAAATTGAAAAATATTGTTATTTATTCTATTAATTCATCTTTTACTAGATAAATTGAAGTAAATTTACGATTTCAAAAATATTAAAATGAGAATTTAATTAACTATTTAGTGTTGTCTTGCCTGACAGTGGAGTCCGGCGCCATCAGACCTTTTTTGGATTTTGGGCCGTGACAGTACAGCCTCGTAGTCCCAAATCATAAATAAATTTCAACAAAGGGCACTTCCGAGGTACCGCCTCGTAGTCCCAAATCATAAATAAATTTCAATCTTTTCCTTCTATCACCGCGAGAGTCTTCACATTTAGTTTTTTAAAATTATTTGTTTCCGAAATAGCATCCTGCGTTTTAACCACCCTTATCACACCGCACGACTTCTAGTAGTTCCCCTACTAGCCACGCGTATCAAGCCCCCCTTATCTCACCGCATGCGTTTCAACACCCAAACCTTATACCACCGCATGCGTATCACTATCACAATATATCACAATTTGCATCTCAAGTGCCTGATTATTATAGCATAACACAACCTGCACCTCAAGTGCTCAAATGTCACAACATATTATAAATTGCACCTCAAGTGCCCAATTATCACAACATATCACAAATTGCACATTAAGTGCTCATATATCACAACATCTCATAAATTGCACCTCAATTGCTCAAATATTACAATTTGCCACATAAATCAACAATACATTAGTTTTCACAATAAGGAGTCCATGGCTCGACTATAATGTGCACAAAATCTTAACAAAAATATATGGGAGTGAACAACTCAACAGAATAATATTTCACAATTTAACATCTTGCCTCAATATGATTTACGGCCTTTAAAACTCAATACCAATTTCAACAACATGAACTGAAAAATAATTCATCAAGGAACAACGCCTTCTTTAATCCAAATTTTAGATAAATATATAAACGCCTCAATTTAAACTTATTTAATTAATTATTTGTAAATGAAAAATTCATAATGTGATTATTTCCAAGATATATTAAATCAACAAACACACGAAATTCACATAAAAATTCAAGTGAAAATCACAACAAATTATCATATAAAATACAAACTCGACAAACAAGGAATGAGGCATGACAAATCAAGGATTTAGTAAGTGCCAAGAAATTTCCAATTCAATATTTAAGGGTGCCTAAGAATTTTTATTGGTATAATTTGCACATATAAGCCAAGTACGTACTCGTCACCTCGTGTACACGGCTTTTCACATTTCACAAATGGCACATACGACTCAATGCCTAAGGGGTAATTTTCTCACTCAAGGTTAGGCAAGATACTTACCTGTTTAAAGTTAGGCCGATATTCCAAAATAGCATTCTTGCTTGAATTGACCTCCGGACAGCTCAAATCTATCCAGATTAATAGTATAACTTTATTAAAATTCATCGGAAATAAATTCGGATAATAAAACGTCGACTTAAAATTTTTATTCTAAAAAGTCAATGAGGGGCCCGCCTCTCGAAACCCGACAAAATTTTTACGAAATCCAAATACACATTCCGATATGAGTTCAACCATACCAATTTTATCAAATTCCGATAACGAATCGACTTCCAAATCCTCAATTTAAGGTACAGAAAATTTCTACAATTTTCAACCCAATTCACTAATTTCATGATAAAAACAACAATAGATTCATGTATTTTAACCAAAATCGAGTTAGGAATTCTTACCCCAATGTTTTCCTTGAAAATCTCTCGAAAATCGCCTCACCCGAGCTTCCTTCGTCCAAAAATGGAAGAATGAGCCGAAGTCTCATTTTTTTGACTTTATTATGCTGCCCAGGGGGTTTGTTCTTCGCGTTCGCGACCCTCACCTCGCGTTCGCGATGAACAAATTCTTCAACAACTATTTCTAAACTCTTATCAGACAGCCTATAGTATAATGGCCATAACCTTTTGTACAAAACTCCAAATGGCAAATGGTTTGAATTTTTGAATCAAGGGCTACAACTTTCATGTTTTTTTCATCTCCCAGTTCCTTATACATTGCGAGATATAAAATTCTAAAGTCAGCCATGTGCAGCAGCAATTTCTTATTCGCGATTTCCAAATCCAAATCTAGACATACGCCTAAGTCCGAAATCACCATACGAAACTATTGACATCATCAAAATCCTATTTCGGAGTCGTTTGCTCAAACGTCAGACTCCGGTCAACTCTTTTCATTTAAACTTCAAAAATAAGGATTGTTCTACCAATTAAATTCCGAACCTTCCAAAAACCAAACTCGACCGCACACGCAAATCATAATATATATTACGAAGTTGCTCGAGACCTTAAGTCACTGAATGGGGCATTAATTCTTAAAATAAGAAGTCAGATCGTTACAAGGACGACACTCTTTGTATCGAATATTCATCAATCATTTCAACAGGAACAACATATTATTATCAGTTTTGGAAGCATAAAGTGTTTCGAGCTTTTCCCACAAACCTCTAGCATGTGTCTTATTCACAATAAAATTTCGAACATTATCTACAACCCATTGTCTAATACAATCACAAACCTGTAAATGCTCAAATTCCCAATCCTCATCAGACATAGATTCGGGTTTAGTAGAAGCAAACACAGGTAAATGCATTTTCTTGACGAATAGAAGATCTTTCATCTTGCATTTCCAAATGTGATAATTACTGCCATTTAAACATGCCATCTTTCTCGTATTTGCCTCCATCGTTCAAATAGACAATCAACACAATCAAATATAACCACAAACTCCCATACCTCTTTTTAGAAAATAACAGGCACAACAAATGTGCAAGACGAGGTAGCAGCGGAATAACACCCAACGAATCTATTTGAACCAAGAGAAGACAAACAAATTCAAGCACAAACGTATACGGCAGTAAGTTTATCAACCACCACGAATATGGTAAAGTAAAATAATCAAAAACATGAGACATCAAGATTTATGTGAAAAACCTCTTCAATGCGAACAGTAAAAATCACGGGACCAAAGGTCCTCAAAGCTCCACTAAATTAATAAACAAGTTCGCTAAATTAGCCACAATGCAAGTGCCTAACCAAGAGCAACAATAAAAATAAGATTGCACCAAAACAATTGAAAAAAGGAGAGAAATCACCCAAAAAACGAGCTACTGTTCGCGCATTCAAAATCGAAGTTACAAGCCTCCAAATCCAATCTCTACCGTTGAAATCCAAGAACCAGATATTGTGAACTCCCAGTTCAAATTTGAGCACGATGCAATAGTTAACGGGTCGGAAAATACTAATTAAAGCAGATTGCCTGAGCAGAAATTTCCTGGAGCAAAAGAACACACCTTTCTCTGTCACAAGGCTTCAAAAACGACTTCCCCCCTTATGTTTTCTCTCTTGGTTTTGTTTTAGACCTAAAATAGGTCATATTTATACTTCTTGATATTAGTGGGCTATAAAAAAAGTGGATTAGGTCCAAAAGATATTTTATTTATCCACATAGGAAGAAAAAAAGCCCAAAAACCCAATTGTTAATATACTTTTTCTTGGGGATCCCTTTTGATTTTTATGCTTTTAAACATCATCTTTAGGTGCAATATTATGTTAAGGAGTTTTCTTGAATAGACTATAGTCTAAAATACATGTTGGATTATGCTGGATTACAGACTATAATCAGACTTATCCTGTGTTTTTTCTTCGGTAAACCATGAATTTCTTGAACTAGATAACATTCTATAGGGCTAATTTTTGCAATTTAATTTCTTAAACAAAGCTGCAGCTCCAAAGTTGTTCCTTGTGAATTTTAATAAGTTAATATACTTCAATCTTGGAACCGTTTGTGATTTTTATACTTCTTAAACATCATCTTTAGGTGCATACACTGTTTGGTTCATTGCAAAGAAATACCTTAACTCAAAAACAATTGTTGCTTGTGAATCTTTTCAAGTTCAAATACTTTTTTTCTTGGCACCCCATGTGATTTTTATTCTTTTAATTATTATCTTTAGGAAGCAGAAAAAATACTAGTGTTGTTTGAAACGTCAGCAGGCTTTGAGCTTTTCAAAGTGTTTATTGATTATTGTTCATAATAATGTGATAATCCAAAATGTCATCTTTAAATTTAATAAGTAATTCTGTGTTCTAAGACATCGAAAAGCACCATTTATCATTCCCCGACTTGCGTGCGCAGTCCGTAAAATTTTCCGTAAAGTTTTTATGTGAAAAATGGATTAAAATGTGAAATAGAGCTTTAAAACTCAACTAAGCTGACTTTAGTCAACATTTTGAGTAAACGGACATGGATCAATATTTGGACAATTCCAGTAGGTCCGTATCATGATTTGGGACTTGGGCGTTTGCCCGGAATCGAATTCCGAGGTCCCTAGCTTGAGATATGGAATTTTGATAAAAACATTAAAAGTTTGAAAGCATAATGAGTTTTAAGAAATTACTGATATTGGATTTATTGACCTCGGGTCCATATTTTGGTTTCGGAACCTGGTATAGGTCCACTATAATATTTATGACTTGTCTTCTGAATTTGGTAAAAATCGGAGTTGATTTGACGCGATTCGGATGCCCGGTTGTAAAAATATAAGTTTTAAAGTTTTCTTGAAAACTTTCTTTGATTTGGTGTCCGATTCGTAGTTCTAGGTGTTATTTTGGCTATTTGATCGCACGAGAAAGTTCGTATGATGTTTTAGGACTTGGGTGCATGTTTGTTTTGGAGCCCCGAGGGCTCGGGTTGATTTCAGGTGGTTAACAGACCATTTTTGGACATGGGAAAAACTGAAGAAATCTGCTTCTGGTATCCTTCTTCGCGTTCGCGAGAGGTGGCTCGCGTTCGCGAAGAAGAAACTGGAGGCAGGTCAAATTTACTCTTTGCGTTCGCGAAGAAGGGGATGCGTTCGCGAAGGGAAGAGGGCAGTGTTCTTCGCGAACGCGTGGAAGCATTCGCGTTCGCGTAGAAGGCGAGGCGTGGCACCAAGCGTTAAAGCTTCGCGTTCGCGTAGGGTGTATCGCGTCCGCGAAGGCCAAATTTGGCAAGGCTTCGCATTCACAACATTGCCTTCGCGTTCGCGAAGAGCAAGTTTTGGCAGCACAAAAATGTGATTCGCGAACGCGAGGCACTGACCGCGTTCGCGAAGGGCAAAAATCCCAGAAACAGAACTTAAGTTCTGGAAATGGGGTTTTGACCCATTTTCAATTCATTCCCATTTTTTATCTCGGGTAAGGCGATTTTTAGGCGATTGTTACGGAAAATATTGGGGTAAGTGTTCCTTATCCTATATTGATTATATTTTATGATTTCATACTCATTTATATCATTAATCCATGAATTTATGGAAGAAAAATCAGATTTTTATAAAATCTTCCAAAGACGAAAATTTAAGATTTGAAGGTCCATTTGATATCGGAATTGGACAAATTTGGTATGGTTGAACTCGTATCAGAACGGGTGTTCGGATTTCGCAAGTTTTTTCGGGATTTGAGACGTGGGTCCCACTGCCGAATATTTTAATAAATTTTGGATTTTATCCGGAAAATTTGTAAATTCATATGAAATTAATTCTTATGATTCGTATTGAGTATATGGAATTATTTGTGAATAGATTTGAAGCTTTTGGAGGCAAATTTAAAAGGAAAATCTGTGGTTGAATAATTAATTGGAATTTGCAAAGCGAGATAAGTGTCGTGGTTAACCTTGACTTGATGGAATAGAACCCTTAAATTATTTATTATATGAAATGCATGTGAATGACGTACAGGCGAGGTGACGAGTGTCTATACGTCATCAAATTAATTATTTGCATAATTACCTGAAAAATCATAATTATTTTAAATCATGAATTTATTATTATAATAATTGTTTCTCTTCTATTCTTTGCCAAATATTAATTCTTGATTTCCTGCATTAATTGTTACATGCTACTTGAATTATGTGTCTTAATTGTTATTTGACATTTAGCATATTAAATATTAAACTGCCTATTTTCTCCCTGATTTCTACAATAATTTGCTATTTGACATTGTCTGTTTCATGAATAAATCATAATTATTGTATGCTTGTTGTCTTATAATTTCATATTAATTGTTACATTTATTGGGGAAATTTCTTCTATAAAAATTGGTGAATGTGAATATACTGGAGGAGCGGGTTGCCCGCCGCAACAGACTTATTAAAAGTCTATATTGGAGGATCGGGTTGCACGCCGCACCAGACTATTAGGTCCCATTATAATAAAATGTTGTAAGTGCTCTCTCAACTAAGGCCTCTCTTTTCCTAATCTTTAAATAATAATCACCATTTTTTAACATTATTATTTCTTAGCAAGAAAGTTTCTTGCTTACACCTAGCTACTTTTCACATTAAGTACCAGTCCTACAGAATCTCAACCAAGAGTTTATAGCTACATGTCACTCTTACAAACACCTCTTTTCACCTTTAGAAAACCTTTTTATCTGCAGGTGTATTGTTAGACTATCACGCTAATATGTTACAATTCCCTATATCCAATATGCCAAATATGTTAAGACATTCAAAACATATTCTAGGGGTGTCACAATGTCAAATCTCCCACATCTTTAACCCATATAATTATGATTATTATGAGAGCACATCAACACAAATATTGTTATGTAGTAATAATACACTTTCTCTGAACACCTTCGGCGCTTAAGCAGATATATTCAAACTCATCGATTGTCATCAACAAGATGTAATTTACATGGAACATCATTATAAGCCAATTGCTGGATACAATGCTTTCCACTTGGCTTGCGTTCTCCCAACAAACTTAAAAGAGAAACTTTTCACTAAAGAACTAACCTTTACTTAGCAGGAAGAAAAAGGAACTGCTGCTTCAGTTTATCTAGTGTGGAATATTTAGATGCTTCTTCAATCTTAATAGGATTTCTCAAACAATCCCAACAAAAAATATTTTTTATGCAAAGTTTCTTTCTTATAAGGAATTAGAGGAGAAAAGTTATATATCGTATTCTGGAATATTACAATTTAAGATTCCCACCATACCCAACTAAGTACTTCAACAATAAAGGCAATCAAAAAGTTATTTTCATAATTCGGTGAAGCAATAATCGGGTAAAGTAATTGAAGATAGAGTTCTTACCGATTCTTCTCCGATCAGCAGCAATACGATGCAACAAGGAGGACGCAACAGAGAAGGAGCTCGTTCAAAAATAGCTGATAAGAAAAACCCTAGGCAGAATAGTTATTAAAGAGTGCGCTAAAATTTTGGGAAAAGTTATTAAAGAGCGAAAGTTTGCCGCGTTTCATTTTGGCGGAAAATTAGAATGTTTTAGGCCACAACCCACGCATCTTATTGGCATAATAATATGTATACCAA
>AWOL01S0004280.1:9948-26681 GCA_000715115.1 Nicotiana otophora
TTCACATGCATTTCACATAACAAATAATTTAAGGATTCTATTCCCTCAAGTCAAGGTTAACCACGACACTTACCTCCCTTTGCAAATTCCAATCAATTACTCAACCACAACTTTTCCTTTTAAATTTATCTCCAAAAGCTTCAAATCTATTCACAAACAATTCACTATACTCAATACGAATCATATAAATTAAATCCATATGAATTTACTAATTTTTCGGATAAAATCCAAAATTCATTAAAATATTCGGCAGTGGGACCCACGTCTCAAATCTCGAAAAAACTTATGAAATTCGAACACCCATTCCGAGACGATTCCAACCATACAAAAATTATCCAATTCCGATATCAAATGGACCTTTAAATCTTAAAGTTTCATTTTTGGAAGAATATATAAAAATCCGATTTTTCTTCCATAAATTCACGAATTCATGATATAAATGAGTATGAAATCATGAAATATAATCAATATAGGATAAGGAACACTTACCCCAATATTTTCCCGTGAAAATCGCCCAAAAATCGCCTCTTGAGATTTAGGGTTTGAAAAATTGAAGAATGAATGAAAAATCCTGTCTAAGTCCAAAGTTATCAGCTGCGGATGTCGCATTTGCGACCTGAGAATTGCGAAGCTCGCAAATGCGAAGGGGTCATCGCAAATGCGAGACCCTTCACATTTCCGCTGCCTTCGCATTTGCGAAGAATATGTCGCATTTGCGACAATTGGCCCATCGTATTTGCGAAGGAATTCTCGCAATTGCAAGAACATGCTGGCCCAGGCCTTCTTCGCAATTGCGATAAAAACCTCGCAATTGCCATACCTGCTTGGTTCGCATTTGCGATGCCTGATCTCGCAATTGCGAGATCATAGGCCTGCAGCAGGTTCAGTTATACCAGCAAAATTTTCTAAGTTCAAAACATCTCGTGACCTATCCAAAACTCACCCCGAGCCCTCGGGGCTCCAAACCAAATATGCACGCAAGTCTAAAAATATCAGATGAACTTGCTCGTGCGATCAAATCACAAAAATAACACCTAAAACTATGGATTTAGCACCAAAACGCATGAATTCCTCAAGAACATTTCAAAACTACTATCTTCTCAACCGGACGTCCGAATCACGTCAAATCAACTCCGATTTCTATCAAATTTCACAGACATGATATTATATTAAACCTGTACCGGGCTTCGAAACCAAAATACGGGCCCAATACTAATGAGATCAAACATTAATCAATTTCTTTAAATCCATAGAATTTCAGTCTTACAATTTTCATCAAAAATTTATTTCTCGAGCTAGGGACCTCGGAATTCGATTCCGGGCATACGCCCAAGTCCCATATTTTACTACGGACCTTCCGGGAATGTTGGAACACGGATCCGAGTCCGTGTACATAAAACATTGACCAAAGTCAACTACAAATTAATTTTAAATCCCAAAAAATATTACTTCATAAATTTCCACATAAAACCTTTCTGGATTTACGCTCGGACTGCGCACGCAAATCGAGGTAAGCAAAAATAAGGTTTTGAAGGCTAACGGACCCGGAATAGAGTCTTAATTTACAAGATGACCCTTTAGGTCATCACATAGCTGATTGCAATGAATGAAAAAATTGAGTCTCTCCACAAGAATAGTACTTGGTCTCTTGTGAAGCTGCCATCAGGAAAAATAATTGTTGGTTGCAAATGGGTCTTCAAGAAAAAGGATAGCATTCCAGGGGTTGAAGATGCGAGGTATAAGTCACGATTAGTTGCAAGGGCTATAGTCAGGTACAAGGAGTTGATTTTAATGATATTTTCTCACCTGTTGTTAAACATAGCTCTATTCGTGTCTTGCTTGCCTTCGTTGCCATGTATGATTTGGAATTAAAATAACTTAATGTTAAGACAACTTTCTTGCATGGAGAACTTGTGTAACAAATATACATGCATCAACCCGAAGGATTTGAAATTGAAGGAAAAGAAGATCATGTTTGCTTATTGAATAAATCCTTGTACGGATTAAAGCAGTCTCCAAGACAATAGTATAAAATATTTGATTCCTTTATGTTGGGTCATGGTTATTCGAGGAGCATGTATGATAGTTGTGTTTACTTCCAGAAGTTAAATGATGGTTCATTTAGGTACCTATTATTATATGTTGATGACATGCTCATTGCTGCTAAGGATTTAATAGAAATTCACAATTTGAAAAGTCAGCTGAAAAGTGAATTTGAGATGAAAGATTTGGGAGCAACTAAGAAAATCCTTGGCATGGAGATCAAAAGATATCTAAAAGCCAACAGACTATTTCTGACCCAGAAGAAGTACTTGGAGAAAGTCTTTGAGAGATTTGGCATGAAAGATGCTAAACCAGTTAGTACTCCTCTTGTTGCTCATTTTAAGTTATCAGCTACTCAGTCCCCGAAGTCAGAGGGAGAAGAGAGGTACATGGCACAGTTCCTTATTCTAGTGCAGTCGGCAGTAATATGTATGCAATGGTTTGTACACGTCTAGACATTTCACAAGCAGTGAGCGTGGTAAGCCGGTATATGGCTTGCCCTGGTAAAGCACATTGGCATGTTGTGAAATGGATTCTCAGCTACTTGCGAGGTACTTCAAACACATGTTTGGAGTTTGGGAGAAATACTAACACTTTAGTTGGTTTTGTAGACTCAGATTATGCAGGTGATCTTGACAAAAGAAGATCACTGAAAGGTTATGTATTTTTCATCGGTGGTCGCGCTATTAGTTGAAAAGCTACATTACAACATGTAGTAGCTTTATCTACTACCTAAGCAGAATATATGGCAGTGACCGAGGCGATCAAAGAAGCTTTATGGTTGAAGGGTCTATTTGCGGAACTCAGTTTACACCAAGGTGGTATTACCATTTTCTGTGATAGTNGTAGCTTTATCTACTACCTAAGCAGAATATATGGCAGTGACCGAGGCGATCAAAGAAGCTTTATGGTTGAAGGGTCTATTTGCGGAACTCAGTTTACACCAAGGTGGTATTACCATTTTCTCTGATAGTTAAAATGCCATTCACTTGACTAAAGATCAAATGTATCATGAGAGGACGAAGCACATTAATATAAAATATCATTTCATTTGAGAAATCATTGTTGAAGGAAAAGTCTCTGTTCAGAAGATCAGCACTAGACACAATCCTGCTGACATATTCACAAAACCTCTTCCAGTGTCCAAGTTCAAGCTTTGCCTGAACTTGATTAGTATTTATGAAGAATGATTTTGCCCATTGGGGGTTTTTTGGAGAAGGTGGAGAAAATTTACTATATATAAGGCGAAATTAGGCCAAGGTGGAGATTTGTAATATGACCATTAATTTGGCTTCTCCTCAAGTGGGGGCCAAATTTTCATGACATTTGCTATGACATAATATCCACTATAACAAAATTTGTGGATCATGACATTTTTCATGACATAATATCCACTATTAGGCCAAGGATTTCTTGCTATAAATAGAGGAGCTTCTCCCCATTTGTAAACACACTAATTCAAGAGGTTTTCACTCTTGTCTTTCTCTCTCCTCCTTTATTTCATTATAGAGTATTTTGTAAGAGAGTGAGTATTGGGAAATACTTGTGTGAATCCTTTCTTTGGAGTGATTTTGTGAGGTTATTCTCTTGGGGTATTTGGGGCTAATTAGAGTATTTACTCTAATTTTGTACTCTCTTTTGTACTCTTATTGATATAGTGAAATTGTTCCTCTACGCTTGTGGACGTAGGTCACCTTGACCGAACCACGTTAAATTTGTGTCTTCTTTAATTGACGTTATTATCAACTTGCATTGTCTTTGTTATTTTCATTATAACTTTGTTTGACTAAATTCTGCACTACACGATTTACCGATCCTAACAGTATTGTATGGTATTGCTACTTTAAATGAAATGTTTGTTTTGACTGTTACTTAAATTTTATTATGTCGTATCGTTAAATCCATTGTTATATAGTGATGAAAAGTACTACTTTATGTAACGACTGATTTGGTGTAGTCGTGTCGTTACATTATTCTCTTATTGCCCTTTCTTATTATTAAATACTCCTATTTTATCATTTACCCTACCTTTTTATATAATAATTTTACGTCGTATCCTACATTTTCTTTGTAATATTGCAAGTTTAGTTTTTTTATTTCTGGTGCATGACATCATGAAACGACGACAAACGTTTTAATCTATCTAAATATTTTATTCATCAAAATAATATAATATAATATAATACAATACAAAATGATACATTATGAAACAATACGTAACAATTATCCAAACAAGCTACAAAGGAGGAGAAGAAGAAGTGGTGACATGTAAAGTGATATTATTGTTAAATACTAGTCTTCGACTCCGCCTTTTACGCGTGTACCCGTATCATGAGTAAAAACTATTTAAAAATCACATAAATACTATTAAGAAAGTGTCTTGAATCCTAAAAAATTCAATGAAATAATATAATTTCCTAAAAATAATAAACATTGATTCTGTTTAGCTAATTCTATAAAAACAAATAAACATTATGCTACAGAAGTCCTCATATGCCTTATAGTAATTCTGATACATGAATCTTATTTTTAGTTTTTTTTTTTTGGGTCAAATATCAAAACTTTTATTCAACCAGTAAAGATAATTACAGCATCTCTAACTCCTTTGGACTAAAGAGTTAGACTTAAAAAAAATAGCAAAATACCAAAAAATACTACTATTTACATCTCCATAGTTCCTCTACTATTTATAATATCAACTATTCATAGAGGAAAGCTATTCACTCCTTCTAAAATCTTCTTCCATTTAGTCTTCTGTTGCCCTTTGATATGAAGTTGGAGGACAATGTCACGAATTCTACTCTTGGTTTCAGTCTTTCTCTCCTGAAATCTGCACATGTTTCTTTCTGTCCATGTATGGTATACCACTGCTGCAAATAGAAATGCCAATATGCTATTACGAGGTCTGCCACTCTTTGCTCTTTTTGTCAACCATAAGACTTCCTCTTCCCAAAGTCCAATTTGATGTCTCTTTCCCAACCAGTTGAGCAGTGTACTCCAGATATTCCTTGAGTATTGACATTCAAAAAAGAGATGGGCCATTGTTTCTGTTTTTCCGCTACTGCACAATACACATCCATTTGCTACCCGTATCCCCCAAGCTGCCAGCCTATCCACAGTGGTGATTCTATGGTGAAGTGCTAGCCATAAGATGAAGTTATGTCTAGGTATAGTTGAACCCAGTATTAAAGCCTTCCAGTGAACCTTTTGAAATTGAGGCCTCGCTAAAGTGTAAGCCTTCTGAATATTGAACTGCCCTTGTCAAGCATTCCAAAAGGACAAGTCGGATCACTCAGCACAAGCGGGACTCTTGGAGCCGCTACTTGTCCCACAGAGACCTTTGAAAAGCATTTTCCTAAATTTCATTATAGGATTACCCAAGGTCGGAAATCATGAAACCATCATGGTGGTGGTAGACCAATTTTCCAAGTATGTTACCTTCATCGCAGCCCCACAGAATATATCGGCAGAAGAATTCTGAATATTGAAGTGTAGGCCTCGCTTCAGTGACTGCGAACCACGCTTCACTAGCAAGTTTTGGACCCAACTCTTCAGTTGCCTCGGATCCAAATTGAGTCATAACTCAAACTTCCATCAACAAGCAGATGGCCAGCCAGACCGGTTTAATGACATGCTGGAGGAATATCTCCGCCAATTTGCAACCGGGTCACAAAAACATTAGGTGAAGCTTCTGGATGTTGCTCAGTTGTGTTTCAATTCACAAAAGTGTGCCCATACAAACAAAAGTGCTTTTGAAATTGTTACCGGCCAGAAACCGCTACTCCCACATAATGTGAATGCACCAAACCTACCAACATCTCCTCGAGCTGCCAGTTTCTCGACAGAATGGGAGCAAACTTTGAAGATAGTGCGGAGCTATCTTGTCAAAGCCCAAGAGAGGGCAACAAGGTATGCCGAACAAAACCTTCACTTTGCCCAACATCAAGCAGGGGACAAAGTGATGGTGAGAACCCCGAAACGGAACTTGTTTGCAAAAAGGACCCAAGATCCTCGCCTATTGCAAAAATACATCGGACCCTTTTCCATTGAAAGGCGCATCGGAAAATCCACATACTAGCTGAACACACTAGCCTGGTGGAAAATCCATCCAGTCTTCCATGTCAGCCGCCTCAGACCATTTCAGAAATACATGGAAGATCATTTAGAAAGCCATCTCACAACACCGAGGGGAACAGACCTCCCAGCCAACAAGAGCCTGACCAATCATCATCATCCGGCAGGTAAGGCTCAGAGAACATCGCCAACTCAGGTGGGAGAGAATGTCATGGGCTGCTTTCCTTCATCGACCCATGACCCCTTGAACGTGCCCCGTGGCATCCCGGCAAGCCTCCCAGCGCCTAGCGCCACGGTCGGCCCCGTGGTCTCGGCAGCGCCAAGTGACAAGCGTGCATGCACCTCTGTCGCCCCACCGATAATCAGTGCCAGCGCCCAGCAGCTGGCGAATGCCATCAGTGTCGCACGCACCGACTATGCCGCGCGCAGAAACCATCATGTTGCCAATAGCGCCGCACGCACAGACAGTGCCCCGCGTGCAGACCTAATGCTAAGCACCAGCGCCCAGCCGCTGGCAGATCCAAATAGTGACGCACACTCCAACAACAATGCACGCGCAGACCCTGATGCTCAAGATAAAGTTGCTGCCATCGGACTTGCTTCCACCTTGTAGAAGACTAAGTCCTTTTCATTGTAATTATAGAGTAGTTTTACTTCATTCATTTTCAGTGTGCTTCTACAACTTTCTTAGGTCACTCATGTAACTTTGGTTTATTATTTTTAAGCATTATTAAGGGGGATCAAAGCATTCAAACATTCAAGCATTCAAACAATTCACTGTACTGGTGTCTCCTTCCCCCCTCCCCCCAACACCGCATTGCATCTTGTAATATCTTTCATCATCATCAATACAATCATCAACTTTCATCATCAATTGCTCATTTTTCGCTGCTCAATTGCTCACGACATTAGTTTTCCCGTACGGCACTGATAATCTAGTCTAGCATACGGAGAGGACCTCAGTTGGCGTATAGCAACCGCACTGACATCGGTTGCTTAGCCTTACGTCGCCCTTCCAAGGAATTTCAGGAAGGCGCCGCGTAACAGTTTAGTTTAGAAGTCTAAGTAGAGTAGATATAATGTATTTTGTATTAACAATGCCTACAACAACATTTCAGTTTGTCTATAACTCTTAAACTTTTTTTAGAAAACAATTTAAAAAGGTAAGTCTAAACGTGATTTTCAAATACTTTTTGTTACTTAACTTTAATTTACAAACTAAGGATATGCTTTAGTTTTAACTTATTACTCCATTCACTGTAAAATAGTTTTATTATTATATATGTATATTATTTTTAAGAAATAGTACATGATTAAAAAGTAAGATTTAAGAGGATATATCAGCACTACAATAATATGGACATCCATAAATAATTATTTGAATTATAATATTCTTATTTTTGTAGATAATTTCACATTAAAATAATTTTATAAAGAAGTAAGGATAATTCTTTTCTTATACGAAACTAAAAATAAACTTGGCACTTTCTAAAAAAACATTAAATTGTGTTCGAAGTAAAAGTACAATATTTCTACAAGTCAAACTATAGAGAAAAGGTGTAAAACAAATTTTCCTAATTTCGTTTTGTAATAAACTAAAGTTTTCCCATAACAAAAGTTAGAATTTCCGTTTTAAGTAGAATATTTCTGACGGGAAATATTTAAGTTTTCTGCTAGTTTGATAAAAAGACGAATGGTGATCCCAACTAGCTGAGTAATAACCAAAATCTTGATCATAGAAGTACAAGGATACCTTATTGTGAATTTTGAGCACTTCTATAAAAATATTTTATGAAAATTATTGTTAGTTTATGATATGTATGAAAAACAAACCAATAACATAAAAATGCTTTTATTAAGATTTGATAAATAAAATAAATTGAAAATTCAATTACTTTAATCTTTTGGGAATAAAGATGTAGTCTTATAGCTCACCCTCGGGATCGTGATGGCGCTTAACATTTCACTTGCTAGGCAAGCCAGCGTTAGAATAAATTTTAAGCCATTTTTAACAAATCAAATTAATTGATGCCAATTAAACTAAAATAACTGTAATAGAACTGAAATAAATTGTGAAAAGTCATAACAACTGAAATATTTAAATACAACCCAGAACTGGCGTCACAAGTGCACGAGCTACTAGAACAATACAGATAAAAGTGAAGTTGTCTGAAAGAAAATACATAGCTAGGATAAGGTAGAAGGGGACTTCAGGGTTGCGAACGCCTAATAGTTGTACCTCATGTCTCCATCCAATAGTCAACCCGAGCAATCTACTGACCGCCGTTGGGATCGACTCCAAAATCTACACAAGAAGTGCAGAGTGTAGTATGAGTACAACCGACTCCATGTACTCTGTAAGTACCGAGCCTAACCTCGATGAAGTAGTGACGAGGATAAGGCGTGTCACTTACAATAATCTGTACGCGGTATAAAATAATGACAGTAAGGGAAAATACGAAAATAAAATACGGCAATTAACTCATGAAAATAACTCAATCCTCGAAAACTAGTAAATATGGAAATACAAATCCTCGAAAACTGTTGTACGGGCTGCACCTCTGCCCCTACCACAGCCTCGGCCCCTCGCGGCCCTGGCTGGTGGTACTGGTGGCTGGCCCTCCTGACCGGTAGCACGAGTCCTCACCATCTGTGACAGAATAAAACAACAGATGTTTAGTTACTAAAATCAATAGATTCGCACGACATAAATTCAAGAATGTGGAGTTTCCTAAATGTTCTACAGCCTCCCTAAGATAAGTACAGACGTCTCCATACCGATCCGCAAGACTCTACTAAACCCGCTCATGACTCGTGAGACCTATGTAACCTAGGCTCTGATACCAATCTGTGACGACCCAAACTAATCCCTGTCGTGATGGCGTCTATCGTGGAACTAGGCAAACCGACTCATTACCAAAACAAACCGATATTTTCATTTCAAAGATAATTTCAATGTTATTTAACATAAAAACTTTCGTAAAGGAGTTCCAATCAAAATAAAAGTGCGGAAGGAAAAGCCCGACATCGGGGTATCACTAGTTATGAGTATCTACTATAATCTGTCTAACAATATAAAGACTAACTCAGACTGAAAAATAGCTAAATACAACTAAAGGAAGATAAGAGGGAGAAGAGCAGGGCTGCGATCGCCAGGCAGCTACCTTGCTATCCCCGAGAAAATTTGCAATCAGAAAAATCAACAACCGCTACCATGTCAAGCTACACCTGGATATGCACACAAGGTGCAGGGAGTAACGTGAGTACGCCAATTCAGTAAGTAACAACAATAAATAAAGATTGAGCAGTAGTGACGAGCAATAAAGCATATAACATTCATATCAGGATTTGAATACCACATGCTTTTAAAATCTCAGTAAAATACCACATGCTTTTAAAATCAGGATTTGAATCAAAACATCTTGTTTAAACCCAATTCCAGTAAAATTCATTTAAAGATATGTTTCAACAGTTTTCAGACAGAGGAAAAATGCAAATGTGAGCAAAAATGATGAAATCATAATCAACCCCTCGAGCAAAACATCACTCATATACAACCCCTCGGGAAAACCTCACAGTCACCCGTGCCACTCGGACATACCTCACAATCACTCTTGCCACTCGGGTATACCTCACAATCACTCATGCCTCCCAGTCACTTAGCACTCGGCACTCGCACTCAGTAGGTATCTGCGCTCACTGGGGTGTGTACAGACTCCGGAGGGGATCCTTCAGCCCAAGTGTTGTATCAAGCTAAATCATGGCATAAATCACTCAGGCCCTCGGCCGATATCAAACATGATGCGGCGTGCAGCCCGATCACATAAATATACAACATGCTGCAACGTGCATGCAGCCCGATCCCATAAATATCCTCACAAATCAGGCTCTCGGCCTCACTCAATCATAAACCTCTCAAGCCACTCGGGCATTTCAGTAAAAATAGGGCAGTTAGCCCAAAATAACATTTATATGCATCAAAATAGAGTCATAAAACTGAGTTATGTAGTAAACAAGTATAACCATGACTAAGTATATTTTTCAATCGAAAACAATGAGAGGATAGTAAGAAAAGGCCCCTAAGGATCCAAACAGCACTGGCACAAGGCCCAAACATGGCATTCAGCCCAATTTATAGAAACTCTTTCTAAAACATATAAGTATCATATAGTTTCAATAAAATATGCAACTTTACAGTTGCTACGGGATGGACTAAGTCATAAATCCCCAATGGTGCACGCCCACACGCCCGTCACCTAGCATGTGTGTCACCTCAAAATAGTAGAATGATACGAAATCCGGGGTTTCATACCCTCAGAACTAGATTTACAATCGTTACTTACATCGAACTGGTCAAATCTCTACCCCTCAATGCTCTTGCCTCTGGACTCGACCTCCAAATGCTCAGAATCTATTCACAATCAGTACAATACCATCAATACACGCTAATGGAATGAATTCCACATGAAAAGCTACAAAATTAGACCAAAAACCGAAATTGGCTCAAACCCGGCCCTTGGGCCCACGTCTCGAAATCTGAAAAAATTCACAAAACTAAAAAGCTCATTCAATCACGAATATAACCATACTAAATTTATCAAAATTCGACATCGTTTGGTCCTTCAAATCCTTAAATTACTCTCCAAATATTTCAAGCCCTAACCCCTCATTTTCACTAAGTACATGATTAAGCAACGAGAACTCACCACATATACTAGTATTAGGGCTCAAGCAACTTACCTCACTGATAGCCCTTGAATAACCCTTCAAACAATCACTCCAAAAGCTCCAAAAACCGACTTGACAATGGTGGAAATGAACCAAATTCACGAAGGGTTCTATTTATGGTTTCTGCCCAGGTTTTTCGCACCTGCGGAAAATTTCACGCTTTTGCGCCACCGCACCTGCGGAAAAATCCATCGCAGGTGCGGAACTCACTTAGGAGCCCGGCTTCCCCATCTGCGGCCCAAAACCCTGCGCCTGCGAAGGCGTACCTGCACGTTTCCTCCGCTTCTGCGAAGCCTTCCCAGCATTCCCCTTTTCTACATCTGCGCCCCAAGTTTCATATCTGCCGGCTCGCAGATGCGACCTCCAACTCGCACCTACGCATCCTGCCTAGCCCAGCATTGCCCGCACATGCGAACTCCCCACGCGCACCAGCGGCCTCGCACCTGCGAATCTTTCTTCCGCATGTGCGAAAATAGCAGTAGCAGCAGCTTCAGCTGCATTTTCCAACTTCGACAAATCCGTTAACCACCCGGAATCACCCCGAGGACCTCGGGACCTCAACCAAAAGTACCAACAAGTCATATATCCACATACCAACTTAGTCGAACCTTCGAATCACTCAAAACAACATCAAATCATCAAATTACCCTCGGATTCAAGCCTAAGAACTTCTAATTTTCCAAATTCGGCAACCGATGCCGAAACCAACCAAACCACGTCTGAATGAACTAAACTTTTGCACACACATCACAAATGACACTACGAACCTACTCCAACTTCTGGAATCCCATTCCGACCACGATATCAAATTTTTCACTGCCGACCGAAATCGCCAAATTTTTAATTTCGCCAATTGAAGCCTAATTCTACCACGGACCTCTAAATTACATTCTGGACCCACTCCCAAGTCCAAATTCACCTAACGGAGCTAACGGAACCATCAGAATTCAAATCTGAGATTGTTTACACATAGGTCAATATCCGGTTGACATTTCCAACTTAAGTTTCTACTTAAGAGACTAAGTGTCTCAATTCACTCTAAAACCACTCCGGTCCACCAACTAACCTGATATAACACAATATAGCTGAATAACACAAAAATAAGTAGAAATAGAGAAAACGGGGCTACAACTCTCGAAATGACTGGTCGGGTCGTTACATCTCAAGGGTTCCTAATTCACTCAAATCAACGTGAGGCCCAACACTTACCTCACTTCGCAATCAACGCAAAGTTCATCCACGGCCTTGCCTTTCGAACAAGACTCCAAACTAACCAAATCTAGAAAATTATCAATCAAACGATTCAAAATAAGCCTTATAAACTACCCGCGAATGAAAGAGGTCCAATTTAGATCATTATTGAAAAAGCTAACAAAGTCAACCCCAGGACCGCTTGGTCAAACCTGAGATTCGGACCAAAACCCAATCACACATTCATCCCCGAGCCCAATTATGTAATTAGTTTCGAAATCTTACCTCAATTCGAGGTCTAAATCCTAAATTTACAAAAATTCCTAATTTTACCCAAATCCCTAATTTCTACCATGAAAATCCTAGATTTGATGTTGAAAACTTATGAAATGTAATGGGTAATTGAAAAGAAGTAGATTAGAGTCACTTGCCAATGAATTTAGGAAGAAAATCTCTTGGAAAAATCGTGTCTAGGAAGTTTAGGGTTGAGAGTTTGAAAGAAATGAGTTAAATCATGTTTTCCCTCTTTTACCAACTGCGGATGTCGCAATTGCGAACATCGTAAATGTGAGAAAGTGGTCGCAGATGCGAACCCTTCTCAGAAAGTCAGTCATTGCAAATGCGATGTTTTGGTCACAAATGCGGACCATCCATTCGCATATGTGAAGGTTGCCCAGGAACACGCTGAGTCGCAAATGCGACTCTGCCTTCGCAAAAGCGGCAGAAGCAAGTTTGCAAATGCGAATATTTACCTCGCAAATGCCAGATTCCCCCAGTCAACCCATGCTCGCAATTACGAAACCTTGTTCGTAAAAGTGAGTCTCGCAAATGCGAGACCTACAGCAGAGAACCAGTAACAGAAGAGGTATCAGCTATTCTACTAAGTCTGAAATCTCTCTCGCTTATCTGAAACTTATTCGAGCCCCTCGGGCTCCAAACCAAACATGCACACAAGTGTAATAACATCATACGAACTCGTTCGTGCGAACAAAACACCAACATAACACTCAGAACTATGAATCGGACACCAAAACAAATGAAATTTTCAAATAAACTTAAGAACTTTCAATTTTTCAACCAGATGTCCGAATCACGTCAAATCAATTATGTTTTGCACCACATTTTGCAGACAAGTCATAAATATTGTATGAACTTATACCAAGATCTGAAACCGAAATCCAAACTCGGTAACAACAAAGTCAAACTATGGTCAAATTTATGAATTCTTTAAACCTTTAAACTTCTAGTTTTCAACAAATTACGAAAAATCAAGTTAGGGAGTTCCGAATTCGATTACGGGCATACTCCCAAGTCCCAAATCATGATACAGACCCATCGAAACCTTCAAAATACTTATCCGGGTTTGTTTGTTTAAAATATTGATCGAAGACAACTCAAATGGGTTTTAAGGTACAATTTCACATTTTCATCAATATTTCACATAAAAACTTTTCGAAAAAAGACATGGACTGTGCACGTAAATCAATGAAGGCTAAACGGAGCTATTCAAGGTCTCGGAGCACCAAAATGAAAGGTAAAACTATAAATGACCTATCGGATCATCACATTCTCTACCTCTAAAATAAATATTCCTCCTCGAACGGACATAAAAATTACCTGGACGGGTGAAAAGGTGTGGATATCTACTCTGTATGTCTGACTCGAACTCCCATGTGGCTGCCACGATCGGCTGACCTTTCCATTGCACTCAAAATAAAGGATAACTCTTAGACCTCAATTGTCGGACCTTCCAGGCTAGAATAGCCACCGGCTCCTCGTTATAAGTCAAATCCTTGTCCAATTGGACTGAGCTGAAATCTAACACATGGGAGATGGGATGGATCATCGTGATACTTCCGGAGTATTGACACATGGAACACCAGATGGACTGCTGATAAACTAGGTGGCAATGTGAGCCTGTAGGCCACCTCACCCACTCTATCAAGAATCTCAAAGGGTCTGATATACCTAGGGCCCAACTTTCCCTTCTTTCCGAACCTCATCATACCCTTCATGGGTGAAACCTGGAGCAATACCCTCTTTCCAACCATGAATGCAACATCACGAACTCTACGGTCGGCATAACTCTTCTGCCTATACTGAGCGGTGTGAAGTCGATCCTGAATAATCTTCACCTTGTCCAAGGCATCCTGTACCAAATTTGTACCAAACAACCAAGCCTCCCCCGGCTCGAACCTCCCAACTGGAGAACGACACCACCTCTCGTATAATGCCTCATAGGGAGCCATCTGAATGCTCTACTGGTAACTATTGTTGTAGGAAAACTCCGCAAGCGGCAAGAACTGATCCCAAGAACCCCTAAAATCCATAACGCAAGCGCGAAGCATATCCTCCAATATCTGAATAGTGCGCTCGGATTGTCCGTCCGTCTAGGGATGAAATGATGTGTTCAACTCAACCTTCGTGCCCAACTCACGCTGTATGGCCCTCCAAAAGTGCGAGGTGAACTGCGTACCTCGATCAGAAATGATAGACACTGGAACACCGTGAAGACGGTCGATCTCGCGGATGTAGATCTCAGCTAATCGCTCTAAAGAATAGGTGACTGCCACTGGAATGAAATATGCCGACTTGGTCAACCTGCCCATAATGACCCATATCGTGTCGAACTTCTTCTGAGTCTGTGGGAGTCCAACAACAAAATCCATAGTGATACGCTCCCACTTCCACTCAGGAATCTCTAACCTCTGAAGCAAACCACCAGGCCTCTGATGCTTGTACTTTACTTGCTGGCAATTTAGACACCGAGCTACATATGCAAATATATCCTTCTTCATCCTCCTCCACCAATAATGATGTTGCAAGTCCTGATACATCTTGGCGGCACCCGGATGAATAGAATACCGGGAATTGTGGGCCTCCTCAAGAATCAACTCACGAAGCCCATCCACATTGGGCACACAAATACGACCCTTCATCCTCAAAACCCCATCATCTCGAATATTCACCTGCTTGGTACCACTGTGCCGCATTGTGTCCTTAAGGACAAACAAATAGGGATCATCATACTGACACTCTCTAATGCGCTCATACAAGGAAGACCGAGCGACTGTGCAAGCTAGAACACGACTGGGCTTTGAAACATCTAACCTCACGAACTGATTGGCCAAAGCCTGAACATCTACTGCGAGCGGTCTGTCACTAACTGGGATATACACAAGGCTACCCATACTCACTACCTTTCTACTCAAGGCATCGGCCACCACATTGGCCTTCCCAGAATGATACAAAATGGTGATATCACAATCTTTCAACAGCTCCAACCACCTCCTCTGCCTCAAGTTGAGATCCTTTTGCTTGAATAGATACTGTAGACTTCGATGATCCGTGAATATCTCGCATGACACGCCGTAACGATAGTGCCTCCAAATCTTCAGCATGAACAATGGCTGCCAACTCCAAGTTATTAACATGGTAATTCTGCTCATGAACCTTCAACTGTCATGACACATATGCAATCACCCTGCCATCCTGCATCAATACTGCACCGAGCCCAACCCGAGATGCATCACAATACACCATGTAGGATCCTGAACCTGTGGGCAACACCAATACTGGCGCCATAGTAAATGTAGTCTTGAGCTTCTGAAAGCTCAACTCGCACTTATCCGACCATCTGAATGGGGCACCCTTCTAGTTCAATATAGTCAATGGGGTTGCTATAGATGAAAACCCCTCCATGAACCGACGATAATAACCCGCCAAACCCAGGAAACTCCGGATCTCTATAGCTGAAGTAGGTCTAGTCCAGTTCTAAGCTGCCTCAATCTTCTTAGGATCCACCTTTATGCCATCTTCTGATACAACATGTCCCAAAAAGGAGACCGAGTCTAACCAAAACTGACACTTTGAAAACTTGGCATATAACTGGCTATCTCTTAGAGTATGAAGCATAATTCGAAGATGCTGCTCATGAAATAGGGATCATCATACTGACACTCTCTAATGCGCTCATACAAGGAAGACCGAGCGACTGTNTGTACTTTACTTGCTGGCAATTTAGACACCGAGCTACATATGCAAATATATCCTTCTTCATCCTCCTCCACCAATAATGATGTTGCAAGTCCTGATACATCTTGGCGGCACCCGGATGAATAGAATACCGGGAATTGTGGGCCTCCTCAAGAATCAACTCACGAAGCCCATCCACATTGGGCACACAAATACGACCCTTCATCCTCAAAACCCCATCATCTCGAATATTCACCTGCTTGGTACCACTGTGCCGCATTGTGTCCTTAAGGACAAACAAATAGGGATCATCATACTGACACTCTCTAATGCGCTCATACAAGGAAGACCGAGCGACTGTGCAAGCTAGAACACGACTGGGCTTTGAAACATCTAACCTCACGAACTGATTGGCCAAAGCCTGAACATCTACTGCGAGCGGTCTGTCACTAACTGGGATATACACAAGGCTACCCATACTCACTACCTTTCTACTCAAGGCATCGGCCACCACATTGGCCTTCCCGGAATGATAAAAAATGGTGATATCACAATCTTTCAACAGCTCTAACCACCTCCTCTGCCTCAAGTTGAGATCCTTTTGCTTGAACAGATACTGTAGACTTCGATGATCCGTGAATATCTCGCATGACACGCCATAACGATAGTGCCTCCAAATCTTCAGCATGAACAATGGCTGCCAACTCCAAGTTATTAACATG
>AWOL01S0004286.1:8748-22398 GCA_000715115.1 Nicotiana otophora
ATATATATATATATATATATATATATATGTATATGGGATATCGGAAAAGGTTACGACGTTATATACGCACCACCATCTGATTAGCTGGTATACATTGATGATTTGCCCACAATGGCCGAAATGATATAATGGGATGCCCTCAGAGGCTTGGAGATGTTATGAACACATATACCTATGCATGGTATGACATTTATACGCATATGCATGACGTTATAAAAATGAAATGATTAACAAACCTATGCAGAAGTACATGTGCAGTCTTTTACTCCATGTTTCTCTCATGTATATTATTTACTGATTTTCATTCCTTACATACTAGGTACATTATTTGTAGTGACGTCCCTTTTGCCTGGGGATGCTGTGTTTCATGCCTGGATGTCTCGATAGACAGGTCGAGAGTCCTCCAAGTAGGCGATCAACTCAGTGAAAGATGTTGGTACACTCTATTTGTTCTGGAGTTGCTTATGTGGTCAGTATGATTAGGACATGTACTGATAAGTATGGCGGGGCCTTGTCCCGGCCTTTATGACATTTATGTACTCTTATAGGCTTGTAGACATATGTCGTGTACGTGAAAGATTGTACGGCCTTGTCGGCCTATATTTTGAGTTTATAAATGATGATGTTGGCCTATTAGGCCCGTATGTCATGTGTATATGAAAATGTAATAAGAAATATATGTTATGTTGGTACTCAGTTGAGTAAGGTACTGGGTTCCCTTCTCGGCCCATCAGTGTGGGTCGTGACAAAAGTGGTATCAGAGCAGTTGTGTCCTAGGGAGTCTACAAGTCGTGTCTAGTAGAGTCTTGTTTATGGGTGTGTTGTGCACCACACTTATAAGCAGTAGGCTACAGGGCATTTAGGACTATCACCCTTTCTTATTACTCTAGATCGTGTGGTAGAGCTCAGTTGTAAGAACTCAATTTCCTAAACTTTATCTTATTCAGAATATGACGATGCCTACATCTACAAAGACGTTTGGTAAGAAATATAGCTGTGGAAGTGTTGAGTCAGAGTAACTCAATTTTTGCATCATGCTTATGATGGATAAATATGAGGTATTCAGTAGATCATGTGTGTACTAAGACATGAGAGTCTCTTGATAAGGATCCTTAATGCAATAATATGTATCCACCCCTATGGTAAAAGTCAATGAGAGATTCAAAAGATAGATACAAGTTTAAACAAGTAAAAGAAGCAAAATGAAGAAGGGTACGAGGCGCCCAGTTAATGAAGATTATTAATATTTACAATTCAGGTAGAGGAATATAAGCTTTTTGAGTTACATTCAACAATAATAGAGGTATGTACAATTGGCCACACCTATCTCATTTATACCCTATGGGGTCTAACAAAAATAATATAAGAGAAGGACGGATATCAGGGTCCGACTGGGGTTAGAGTGACCCAAAATAGTGGATGGATTATTACGTTAGTTGACATTTTCCGAAGGATATTGCAAATGTGCTAATAGATCTCTTGGTGAGACACCTAGATGGGGCACTCTAAAATCGTACAGCTAGATATGAGCACTACAAAGATAGGCACTAGAAGCCTTGAAGGGATAAATATTACCTAAGTGTGGTTCCCGTCCTTAGTAGAGCGAGAATGTTAGGCAACTCGAAGAGCCATGGGATGGAGCAAGGGGAGCTAAAAGCAAAAGAATGTCTCGTTGGAGTTATCCAAATAAAGTGATAGACATAAATGTTAGCAGGGAAATAAAAAGAGAGTTAATGAAGCATTATGAGTAAGATGTGATACATGGATGACAACGGTAGATAAAAAAGATGACAGTATTACATAGTCTATAGTCAAGTGAAGGAAAATATGTGACTCCAACGCAACTACCGGAAGGAAAAGTTAGACCTAGAGTAATAGAAATCAGTATGAACTGGTGAACAAGGTAAACTAAATATGAATCAGGGATTGAGTGATTTGATAATGGTCGACATCATGAGAATTTCAGATTTCATTCCGGCAATAACAGAGTAGACAACAGATGAAGATTCATGAGAAATTCAGAGAATGGTCATTTAGGAAGACGCTTCCCTAGTGCAAGCAATGTGAGCAAAGTTCAGCTTAAGGGACTGTATGTGCCAGTTATACTAAGTGTCACCCTCGTGGGTAAGGAATTTTTTATTCCTTGGTACAGAAGGATTACCGCAAGGCGAGTAAGGGTCATCGATGATGTGAAAAGATTCCAAAAATGAAGAGGTAAAACATCTATAGGTAGATCGTCGTAGCACTAAATCTTAGTACTCCCCAAAAGGGGGGAATATGGAGTGATGTGGCATTAACTCAGAATTATGTGGTTTTAGTAACTATGGAATGGTAAAGGAAGAATGCGACAAAAATGAGAAAGGGATAAGATTGCACTCATTCAAATCCTAAAAATATTCTATGATTCTATAACATTATGCAAGCACGACGTCAAGGAAAGGAAGTAAGGGTTCCTGCCCAAGATGTTATTGATAAATAAGGAGCCAGTGCGAGACGTAAGTTAAGACAAAGAAAATAACCCAAGAAAGATTACGCGGAATATGGATATGAGAATGGTCCAACAAATAGTTAGAAGTTAATTCAGGAAGAGCCTAGTTATGGTTAAGCAAGAGGGCACAGACAAATCATCATATTGTGCAAGACGGGCATAGTAAACCCAACATTGGGAATTCAGTCTCGCAGATATGACATCGTGATCCTTGGGATATATCCAGATAGGAGTTGGGGTAGTTAAAGGTAAATAAAAGAGAATGTCACTAGCAAGACAGTCAAAATATTAGTTTAGAAGCAACACTATAAGCACAAGGGCGTGTAAATAAGTAACTACGGATAATTATAGGGGGGGAAGAACATCAAAAATTCCGTCAAGTATACGATGTGATAAGCTTATAACTTTACAAGATCCAGAAGGTCTCCTTAAATACTACAATGAAAAAATAGCCGAGGAAATAAGGAAGAAGGGTTCAACGTAAGCTCAGTGACCTAACGAGGAGATAACCTTATAACAAAAGTCTCACAATAACATTGTATGCACTCCATAAGAAAGTGGCACCTACCGTGGCTAATGGATGGAAAGTAAAAATCAAATGTAATATTCGAGATCATACGAGTTGCACAAAAACTCCAACATGCGTGGGAACTAAGATAAGATAAGTATATACGCAACAGGGGAGCAGAAAGACCAGGAAAAGTAATAGCTTACTTTTAAAGGAAGCTCAGAGGGAACAAAAGGGATTATGCACTTAAGACTTCAGAGTGATATCCATGCACCATATATGTTGGCATTCATACAGCCGTAGAAGACTCTGGTATAAGTTAAAAGAAAGAATTGAGCCTAGGGAATAGACAAANCGCGAGTAAGGAATTTTGTTATCCTTGGTACAGAAGGATTACCACAAGGCGAGTAAGGTCATCGATGATGTGAAAGGACGCCAAAGATGAAGAGGTAAAACATCTATAGGTAGGTCATTGTAGCTCCAACTCTTAGTACTCCCATAAAGGGGAGAATATGGAGTGATGTGGCATTAAGTCAGAATTAAGTCGTTCTAGTAACTATGGAATGGTAAAAGAAGAATGCACTAAAAATGAGAAAGGTATGAGATTGTACTTATTCAGATCCTACGGATATGCTACGATTCCAGAACATTATGCAAACGCGATGTCAAGGAAAGGAAGTAAGGGTTCCTGCCCAAGATGTTATTGATAAATAAGGAGCCAGTGCGAGACGTAAGTTAAGACAAAGAAAATAACCCAAGAAAGATTACGCGGAATATGGATATGAGAATGGTCCAACAAATAGTTAGAAGTTAATTCAGGAAGAGCCTAGTTATGGTTAAGCAAGAGGGCACAGACAAATCATCATATTGTGCAAGACGGGCATAGTAAACCCAACATTGGGAATTCAGTCTCGCAGATATGACATCGTGATCCTTGGGATATATCCAGATAGGAGTTGGGGTAGTTAAAGGTAAATAAAAGAGAATGTCACTAGCAAGACAGTCAAAATATTAGTTTAGAAGCAACACTATAAGCACAAGGGCGTGTAAATAAGTAACTACGGATAATTATAGGGGGGGAAGAACATCAAAAATTCCGTCAAGTATACGATGTGATAAGCTTATAACTTTACAAGATCCAGAAGGTCTCCTTAAATACTACAATGAAAAAATAGCCGAGGAAATAAGGAAGAAGGGTTCAACGTAAGCTCAGTGACCTAACGAGGAGATAACCTTATAACAAAAGTCTCACAATAACATTGTATGCACTCCATAAGAAAGTGGCACCTACCGTGGCTAATGGATGGAAAGTAAAAATCAAATGTAATATTCGAGATCATACGAGTTGCACAAAAACTCCAACATGCGTGGGAACTAAGATAAGATAAGTATATACGCAACAGGGGAGCAGAAAGACCAGGAAAAGTAATAGCTTACTTTTAAAGGAAGCTCAGAGGGAACAAAAGGGATTATGCACTTAAGACTTCAGAGTGATATCCATGCACCATATATGTTGGCATTCATACAGCCGTAGAAGACTCTGGTATAAGTTAAAAAATAGAATTGAGCCTAGGGAATAGACAAAAGAATGAATTATCAGAAGATTGTATCATGGATATTCCATAGTGCCCATGAAAGGCTAAAGTAATAACTAATACCGTGAGCCACATATCAGAAGATAGCCTAAGCCTATATAAAGGCTGATCAGAAGGAAGAGGAAACTAAAGAGTTACAACAACAACGAAGTAAATCAGGAGTCTGATTTTTGGACCCAGAAAATTATAGAAATTGGGATTGAGAACATTGTAGGGTCGCTCTTAATGTCATAGAAACAAGAGAGATAGCATAGTAGCCATATTCTATAATGGTCTACGATAAAGTTAGTTTGAAGAGTACCAACCTCGTAAGAAGTCAATATGAAGCTCCCACCAGAGTGAGTATGCACCAGAGATGCAAGTATTATAATAGAGCTTCAAGTCGCGGATGTGCATTATACCTATGTGGAAGGGAGGTAATGAAAGAGATAGAAGATGTGATGCGAGATTTTAAGGTAAGTAAGGTAAAGGTGAAAAACGTACGAGATACTCAAATGCAGAAGATTGTGAATAGTCCATACTTCGGATAGAAGGCTAGAAGCGCTGGGATTCACTATCTAAGAATGATAGCGGCGTTTTCAGTGGCATATATTACAACCTATTGTTTTTAAATATCAAGAGGTCTAGCTAAAAGAGTAAAGAAGAGTTTGAGACAATATGCTGTCTCACTTTATGTTGCGGAATAAAATAAGGAAATATATGGTGCAAGAAAGTTAAAAGAAGTTTGTGAATAGTATAAATAGATACGTAGAGATCGCAAGCTAATGTATAGTAAAGCGACGAAGTTTTACGACAGGAGTAAGGATGAGAAAGGACAATCGCAAGTTAAAGTATAGTAAACCGACAAAGTTTTATGGCAGGAGTAAGCATGAGAAAGGACAAGTAAGAAGGTGACGAGAATTGATAAGTTCTCGGGATTAAGCCCATGAAAACAAGAGAGCCGATGGTTTCTCTTAGTTATGGAAAGCTCAGTATAGCTTGAATGAACTCAAAGGAGTCTAAGTCTAGTAGCATTAGAAGAGATGGAATGATTCCCTGGTAGTAGAATGAAGGTGTAATTGTGATAGATGAAGGATGACGTGTGGGCCTTCGATTGTCCACGTAAGGTAAATCACATTGGGATAACTTGAAACCTCTTACGTAATCACTAGGCTCAATGTGATTTACCTTAAGTGGTCCTTCGATGCCCTAGCCTTTGGATTTATTCAAAGAACAGTTGCCTAGTGTGCAAGAAGAGTACTAAAGTATTCAAAAGACATAAGTTACGAAAATGATAAGTGCATCAGTCAACATTCGAGGACGAATGTTCCAAAGGGGGGATGATGTTACACCACATATTTTCGTACGATAAAGTTTCGTCGTAAGTTAATCGATGTAAGTTCATGAATGGGATTATTTTGCGATTATAAGCATTATGCTATTTCAAACAAGTGACGAGTAAATTCGTGAAGGTGAGAGGGTAAGCAAATCGAAGAAAATGAGTTTCGTCAAAGTTTGCCATTTTGGGATAAAATATGGCCCGAGCTAAAATACCCGGTATTTATGGACTAGTACCATACAAGGTACCACATGGCCATGATAGTAAGGTGTATAAGGTATGTTAAAAGTGAGTAGTATTTTAAGTAAGTTGAGCTAATTCTTAGTTATGTGGGTAATTAGTTAATTATTGGTTAATGGGGGAATTAACTAGTTAATTAACAATTAGTGATTAATTAATTAGAGATATGGGATAAGGCCTAACAAGCCCAAAACGTGGCAGCCCCTTTCTTTCATTTAAGTGACTTTTACCTTATAATTGCAAGGTGGCAACATTTAAGAGAATTGCACCTTATCTCATCTAGTTGAAGAAGTGTTATCAAGAAAGCCATAAGACAAAGGATGTCATGTGGCAGCAACGCCTTGTCCAAATTATAACTCTTATAATTGAGTGGAAAGGTGGCATATTTATTAATATGTGGCTTAGTCTTTACTCATATCATAAAAAACCTCAAGAATTCATATGTATTTTCATACAATTGACCTTTCTAATTCAAGAGAAAGGTAACAGATATTCACAGAAGTAGGCAACGGATATTCACGCAAAGGATTCAAGAATTCAAGTGAGAAAATTCCTTAAGAACCTTAACAACGTGATTCTTTCAAGCAATTCTTACGAGATTTCAACCAAACTTCTTGTAACCAAACAATTCCAACGATAATTGTTAGAACCATGGCAACGTAACATTTTGCGGTTCTAAAGGACTACGGTGCAACCTTTTCCAAGAATATCATATAGAGTTTTCCCTACTCCACGTATATTAAGGCTATCCCTTCTTTCCTTTTGGCATGATGCAGATGATACAAATGACACAAGCAAAATACGCAACTTTCATAAATGAATCTATTCATAAAAATACAAGAGGTATCTATATTCTTGATTCCCCGTGTGAATTATTATTACATCCTCTGTTCATGGGTCCAAGAAATCTTATTAACGTATTTCTTATGAATTTCATGAATTTATACATGTACATTGACCCATGACCAAAAGGCGTTATATACGCGTATATATATATATATATATATATATATTATGTGCATATGGGATATGGGAAAAGGTTACGGTGTTATATACGCACTACCACATGATCAGTTGGTATACGTTGATGATTTTCCCACAGTGGACGAAATGATATGATGGGATGCCCTCAGAGGCTTGATGATGTTATGAACACATATACCTATGCATGGTATGACATTTATACGCATAAGCATGAAGTTAAAAAAATGAAATGATTCACAAAGCTATGCAGAACTACATGTGCAGTATTTTACTCCATGTTTCTCTCATGTCTATTATTTACTGATTTTCATTCCTTACATACTCGGTACATTATTTGTACTGACGTCCCATTTTACCTGGGGACGCTGAGTTTCATGGCCGCTGGTCTCGATAGACATGTCGAGAGTCCTCCAAGTAGGCGATCAGCTCAGCGGAAGATGTTGGTAGACTCCATTTGTTCCGGAGTTGCTTATGTGGTCAGTATGATTAGGATATGTACTGATTAGTATGGCGGGGCCCTGTCCCAACCTCTATGACATTTATGTACTCTTAGAGGCTTGTAGACATATGTCATGTACATGAAAGATTGTACGGCCTTGTCAGCCTATATTTTAAGTTTATAAATGATGATGTTGGCCTATTAGCCCCGTATGTCACGTGTATATACATATGTAATAAGAAAGATATGTTATGTTGGTACTTGGTTGAGTAAGGTACCGGGTGCCCGTCGCGGCCCATCGGTTTGGGTCGTGACAATGAAAACATAAGCACCGCGGTGCACCCATCCCAGAGAGGTAATGGCTAGCTCCTAATGATGAAGGCAATATGATTTTCTATGCCCATAACTCTCATAGTGAAATTCAAAGGGGATGTACAATTTCTTCAGACAGACCAATTTATCATTCTAGTTAAAACCCAACATTTTCAGAAAACTACGGGGAGTGAGATTTTCTGTCACCAATAGTCCTAGACTAGCCCATGGTAACTTGGTGAAACCCCCTATTTCTTCCAGAAGAGGAGCCATTTTTATATGGCTAAATCTGAAAACGACTCTCTTCTCACCCACAGAACATGGTAGCAGCCTCGATCAGTTCCCTCTTTGGTTGAATATTCAGCAAAGATGGCAGGTTACCCAATACCCTCCTCACATGATTGTTATCACAGGGTGCAAGGTTATTCCATCAGGCTTCAGTTTTTGCAAACAAATAAAAGTTAGCCCTTTCCCATCCAGATTCGACTATTTACGTAATAATGATCAGCATGCAACTCGTCCCTCGAATCTTCAATTTAACCTTCAGAGTTTTCATAGTCGTTTTCCAACTTTAAACATGAATTAAATGCTAAAATAACTATAGATTCGGTAATTTGACCAAAATTGAGTTAAGAACACTTACCCCGAATCTTCCCTTGAAAATCTCCCAAAATTCACATCTCCCCAAAGTACATATCGTCAAATATGGAGTCTTTTTTTTAGAACTTAAGTTTTGCTGCCCAGTCATTTCCTCTATGCGATCGCGGACCAACTCACGAGATCGTGAAGAACAATTTTCCCCTGCCAAAATTTTACCTTACGCGATCGCGAAGCACGGCTTCCTCTACCGTACGCGATCGCGGACAGCCACACGCGATCACATAGCACCATGCGTGAATTTTCCAATTCCCTCCTTCACACCATGAGAACGCGGCTTAACCCACACGTTCATGCAGTATTGCTGGCCAATAGCTTCGTGATCGCGGACTTACCTACGCGATCGCTGACCTTCTCACGCAATCGCGTAGAAGGAAACCAGACAGTGCACCAGAAAAACTTTAGCAAAACTCTAAGTCCAAAATTCGATCTATTAACCATTCGAAACTCACCGAGGCCCCCGGAACCTCAAATAAATACACCAACAAGTCCTAAAATATCATACAAACTTAGTTGAAGCCTCAAATCACATCAAACAATGCTAAAAACACAAATCATACCCCAATTCAAGCTTAGTGAAAACTAACAAATTCCAACTTCTATATTTGATGCCGAAACCTATCAATTCAAATCCGATTGACCCCAAATTTTGCACAAAATTCATAAATGACATAACAGACCTATTCAAATTTCTAGAATCGGAGTTCGACTCTGATATCAAAAAGTCAATGTAGGCCCCGTAAAAATTTCCTAATGATTTAAGATTCTAAAGTGCGCTAACGGTATTTGGGAATAATGTATTTGAGCATTAAAGGATAACTATGGGATAGAGCCACATCATTTTGAATTGATAATGTATGTTTAATGTGTGTTGGAGCATACTAAAGAGTTTTGTGAATGGCAAGAACTTGTGTGGAATAAGTTGGATACATTAAGTGGAAACGATGTTTCAATTGGCGCAAGACCCGGCTTCAAATGAATAGCACTCCCTCCATATAATGACTTAGATGGTGATCTACCTATAAAATTAAAGTCCTTTATGTCCTATTTCCAACACATCAAACCGTTAATCATTTGGATATTTCTACAGAAACGTATTGCCATTTTGCTGGACCTATGTCATATGAGCGCCCAGATGCGCGGCCATGCATATTTGGGAGTTTCTTCCTTGTGTGCGCGGATAGATGTGCAGCCACTTGCCCAGGGGCACGGCCGCGCATTTAGGAGCCCATTAAATAAACCCACGGCCGGGTAGAGAGAGGGGTTAAGTCATTTCTTAAGCTATAACCTAATATTTTAGAGAGAAGTGAGAGTGTTCTAGATAGAGGAAGTAGATGGAGTGTTTTGTTCATCAAGATCTTGTTCAAGCCTTAAAATCCAACAAGGAAATCTCACAAGATCTTCACTCAAGAGGTAAGATTCAAACCCCTAATCTTCAATTTCGAGTTTGGGGTAAAAGATGGGTGATTCAGATTATGATTCTTAGGTGTAAGAGTATTAGTTATACATGCTTGTACCAATAAGGTTTGTGGGATGATTGTTGAGCTAAAATAAGTGAAGATTGGGTTGAGGAGTGAATGAAATCTTGTAGAAGAACCTTGTAGCAAACTTTGCACACCTAGTGTTTGATAAAATGCTCAAATGAGCTGAAACCATGAATATCTTCCTAATTTCTGTTCAATTTTATTATGTCTCAAAATAGATTGGGATTGCTAGAATTTCCGAAACGTTGTAGTAATTTAAGGAAAGTTCAAAGTGAGCTATGTTGGCTAAACTACTCTTTTAGAATTGAATTCCATGATGTTCCTGTAAGTTTCAACTATGATTGTCTCAAGTTCCTTATTCTATGTTCCGAGATGTTCCCAATAAAATTGATTGCCCCGAATAAGCAAAGTGTCAAGAATTATGTATTCAAAACGTGTTCCGAATGTTCCTATCACATTATGTTATCCTTCGGGAATGTGTTCAAGAATGATATGTGCATTAAAATGTTATGACTTTGAGTCGTGTTTCAAATGAAAGTTATGATTCCAACTTGTGTGAGAAAAAGTCGATATGCTTAAGACTCTTTATTACTCATTTGTGTACATGAAGTCTTGATTGGAAATGCCTTATTGTTGATAATATATAAAGATTCTTGAAAGTGAAAGAAGTGAGTTGAAGATATAAAGTGTGGCCACTGTGCCAAGAATGAAAGTTATACTTGCGGCCAATGGTGCCAATGAAATGAAATGATGTGAGAAACGTTATGAAATGATCATTAATCTCCCACTAACCAACAATTAATAAATTACCCATATAATTAATAATTATCTAAAATTACATAAAATACTAATCATTTTTAACACACTTTATACACCTTACTATCATGGTCATGTCGTACCTTGTATGGCACTAGGCGGGATATTATAGCTTGGACCGTACTTTATCTCATAATGTCAAACTTCGACGAAACTCATTTTCTTCCACTTGTTTACCCTCTGACCTTCACGGCTTTACTTATCACTTATTATAAATAGCATAATACTTATCACCTCAAAATAATCTTGTCCTTGAACTTATGCCAATTATCTTAAGACAAATCCAATGTACAATACTATGAGCTGTAACGTCGATGTAATACTATGAGGTGTAACAACAACTAGGTACCTCTTATAAGCCAATTACCCATTAAATTCACCTTCAACAGTTTCCACCAGAACGATAGTCAAAGGAATTCCAACAGCCTTCTGGAACCTAGATACATGACGCATCGGGTGCATGGAGGACAACAATGGGAAAGCATCATATTCATAGTTTGGCCTATTTCCTTCAATATTCCATAACGCCTAATGTGACTACATATACTTTACCTTTATTAACAATTCACCCAATATATTCATAGAGAAAATCTTGAGAATAACCCGTTCACTTTCTTCAACTCTAAATTCCTAAGCCGAACACCCAAACTAAACCTTTGGCAACCTCCAACAATTACTCTAAAATGTGCTAGCATGAATATGATCATAAAATTTCCTATCCAATATATTTGATCATAGGATGATGTTTCTTCTTTGACATGTTTGAATCTTGAATCCCCATAGGTTACTATAAATAGGAACAACGAGGTCCGAGATTTGGCTGGATTTTTTAAACAATCCGTCATTGTGCTGAGCAACACATTTCAGGAGGTTATATCCTAAGAGAAATGAAGGTTACTACCAGTAGTTCTGACATGGTTAATCATTGTGATGACATCATTGATTCGACAAATGAGGCATAGAGTTGACTAGTAGGCATTGATAATGTAGGGACCATGTTCATGATTATGAGATTTAAAACAAATGAGTCATTTTAGACATGTTACATATGAGAGGGATGGTTGGGAGGATAAAGACATTAGCATCAATTATTCTTGGAAGACTAAGAGTCATGAAAAAAACATCAACAGTTATTTCATTCCATATATGCCTTGTTCGGCAATAGTAGGCCTCAAAGAGAAATAGCGAAGTATGTGACACCAGTCGCCTCCTGGCGTGTAGGGAAAATCAGTTCAACTCGAAATGAGAATATTTTGGCACCTTGAATGTGATATGGGTTTCAAAATGCATGAAATTGCATTACGCTCTTAACATTAACTGACACAGAGAATAGATATGCCACAAGCCCATGAGGTTGAAAATGAAGTTGAACACTTGCGAGATTATTATCATTCTGACAGCTCATCCCTTGCAAATAGCTGATCCTATATGAGAGGACTAGAGATACGACAAACTTGTCTTTCAAATCGATATGCTCATCATATGTGCCAAAATCTGAAACATCCACCTGAAGTGGGGAGGGAAAAGTCGCGGTAAGGCTGCTTAACTTTCAACCACACACAAGTGAAACAATGTAGCTAGGACATCTTAATGTTGGGATGAAATCATGTATTTGTTAGAGAGCATGAACACTTTGCTATGAGCTAGACATGTTTTTTCCATAATAGCTCTCAAGCTGCAATACCAGGCCACTTCATGGGCAACTGCAATACTAGGAACAAAGTGAGTTACTCACTGAGGCATGATCTATGTTGATATGTAAGTCATACCGAGATGGGCAAACAAAAAGATCTTCATGTGATGAATTTGTAAAAATCTCAAATTTCCCAAAAACATTTATACGGACAAGTGACTCATTTAAATTGACATTTGCACATACGATACGTGCTGAGATATGCTTTCATGTTACTAGACAGTGAAAAGGATTCATGATAATATTCACAAAGTAGTGAAGTGATTGTTCAAACCATAAGATGCACATATACCGGAGAAAAAAAGAGTGGCTCAAGAAGGATCTCAACACTAGGCTTCTATACATNTTTCTTCTTTGACATGTTTGAATCTTGAATCCCCATAGGTTACTATAAATAGGAACAACGAGGTCCGAGATTTGGCTGGATTTTTTAAACAATCCGTCATTGTGCTGAGCAACACATTTCAGGAGGTTATATCCTAAGAGAAATGAAGGTTACTACCAGTAGTTCTGACATGGTTAATCATTGTGATGACATCATTGATTCGACAAATGAGGCATAGAGTTGACTAGTAGGCATTGATAATGTAGGGACCATGTTCATGATTATGAGATTTAAAACAAATGAGTCATTTTAGACATGTTACATATGAGAGGGATGGTTGGGAGGATAAAGACATTAGCATCAATTATTCTTGGAAGACTAAGAGTCATGAAAAAAACATCAACAGTTATTTCATTCCATATATGCCTTGTTCGGCAATAGTAGGCCTCAAAGAGAAATAGCGAAGTATGTGACACCAGTCGCCTCCTGGCGTGTAGGGAAAATCAGTTCAACTCGAAATGAGAATATTTTGGCACCTTGAATGTGATATGGGTTTCAAAATGCATGAAATTGCATTACGCTCTTAACATTAACTGACACAGAGAATAGATATGCCACAAGCCCATGAGGTTGAAAATGAAGTTGAACACTTGCGAGATTATTATCATTCTGACAGCTCATCCCTTGCAAATAGCTGATCCTATATGAGAGGACTAGAGATACGACAAACTTGTCTTTCAAATCGATATGCTCATCATATGTGCCAAAATCTGAAACATCCACCTGAAGTG
>AWOL01S0004286.1:30610-58700 GCA_000715115.1 Nicotiana otophora
TAAGGCTATCCCTTCTTTCCTTTTGGCATGATCCATATGATACAAACAAAACGAGCAAATGCGCAACTTTCATAAATAACTCTATTCATAGAAGTGATAGGGGTGCCTATGTTCTTGATTCACCATGCGAATTATTATTATATCTTCTGTTCATGGGTCTCAAAAAAATACGTATTTGATAAAGTTTATCCGAAAGGCATATTGAGTTTATGACATTCCGAGAAATCTTATTAATGTATTTCTTATGCATTTCAATCATTTATACATGTACATTGAGCCATGACCAGATGGCATTATATACGCATATATTATATGTATATGGGATATGGGAAAAGGTTACGACGTTATATATGCACCACTATCTGATCAACTGGTATATGTTGATGCTTTTGCCCACAGTGGCCAAGATGATACGATGGGATGCCCTCAGAGGCTTGATGATGTTATGTACACATATAGCTATGCCTGGTATGACATTTATATGCACATGCATGACATTTTAAATATGAAATGATTTACAGAGCTATTTGGACTTACATGTTGAGTCGTTTTCTCCATGTGTCTCTCATGTCTTTTATTTACTGATTTTCACTCCATACATACTCGGTACATTATTTGTACTGATGTACCATTTGCCTTGGGACATTGCATTTCATGCTCACAGGTCCCAATAGATAGGTTGAGAGTCCTCCAAATAGGCTATCAGCTCAGCGAAAGGTGTTGGTGCACTCCATTTGCTCCGGAGTTACATATTTGGTCGGTATGATTTGGACATGTATTGATTAGTATGGTGGGGCCCTGTCCCGACCTTTATGGTATTTATATAGTCTTAGAGGCTTGCAGACATATGTCATGTACATGAAAGATTGTATGTCCTTGTGGGCCTATGTTCAGTGTACGAGTGATCATTTTGGTCTTATAGGCCGGTATGTCATATGTATAAGTTTGTATTACATGTTTGGTCGTCCAATGTCGAGTATGTCCTCATGTTTTATTCTACTTATCTCACGACAACCTCTATGGCTCATTTACTTATGATAGTATGATACAAGAGATACGTTATGTTGGTACTAGGTTGAGTAAGGTATCGAGTGCCTGTTGCAGCCCATCGGTTTGGGTCGTGACAAAAGTGGTATCAGAGCAGTTCTGTCCTATGAAGTCTACAAGCCGTGTCTAGTAGAGTCTTGTTTATCGGTGTGTTATGCCCCACACTTATAAGCAGTAGCCTACAGGGCTTTTAGGATTGTCACTCTTTCTTTATACTCTAGATTGTGTGATAGTGCTCAGTTGTAAGAATTTAAACTCCTTAATTCTATTTTATTCGTAATAAGATGATATCTACATCCAAAAGGTAGTTGGTAAGAGATTGCATATGGTTGTGGCAGAGTTGAGTTAGAGGAACTCGATTATGCATCACACTTATGATGAATAAATGTGAGGTCTTCAGCAGAACATATGTGTACTAAAACGTGTAAGCTTCTTGATAAGGAGCCCTAAGGCAAAAATATCTATCCACTCATATGGTAAAAAGGAATAAGAGAATCAAAAGGTAGACACAAGTTTTAGCAAGTAAAAGAAGCAAGATAAAGGTGGGTACGAGATACCCAGTTAATGAAGATTATCAGTATTACAATTCGGGCAAAGAAATAAGTTCATGACTCTAGCATGATTACCAGAAGGAAACGTTAGACCCCAGAGTAATACAAATCAGTATGCGCTGGTGAACAAGGTAAACTAAACATGACTTAGGAACTGAGTGATTTGATAATAGTCGGCAACATGAGAATTTTAGAGATTGCGTTTCGGCGATAATAGAATGGATGACAGAAGAATAATCTTTAAAGGTCATTCAGGAAGACATTTCTCTAAAGCAAGCAAAGTGAACAAAGTTAAGCTTAAGGGACTATGTGTGCCAGTTAGACTAAGTGTCACTCTCGTGAGTAAGGAATTTTGTTATCCTTGGTACAGAAGGATTTTTGCAAGGCAAGTAAGAGTCATCGATGATGTGAAAAGACGTCAAAGATGAAGAGGTAAAACATCTATACGTAGATTATCGTAGCACTAAATCTCAGTACTCCCTTAAAGGGGGGAATATGGAGTGATGTGGCATTAAGTCAGAATAAAGTGGTTCTACTAACTATGGAATGGTAAAGAAAGTGCAATAAAAATGAAAAGGGGATGAGATTGCACTTATTCAAATCCTACAGATATGCAACGATTCCAGAACATTATGCAAGTACGATGCAAGGAGAGGAAGTAAGGGTTCCGGCCCGGGATGTTATTGATAAAGAAGGAGCCAGTGCCAGTCGTAAGTTAAAACAAAGGAAATAACCCAAGAAAGATTACGCAAAATATTGATATAAGAATGAACCAACGATAGTTAGCAGTTGATTCTGGAAGAGTCTAATAATGGCTAGACAAGAGGATACAAATAAATCAATAGATCGTGCAAGATAAATGTATTGAACCCCAGCATAGGGAATTCAATCTCACAGATACGAGATCGCAATTGTTGGAAAAAAAGATATTTCAGATAGGAGTTGGGTAATTAAAGGTACCGTATGAGTGTTATGAAAATAAAAGAGAGTACCACTAGGAAGACTATCAAAATATCAGTTCAGGAGCAACCCTACAAGCACAAGGGCATGGAGGTAAGTTACTATGGACAATTATAGGCAAGGAAGGGCATCAAACATTTCGTCGAGTATACGATGTAATAAGCTCGCAGCTTTACAAGAGTTAAAGGGTCCTCCCTAAGTACAACAATGAAAGACTAGCTGAGGAAATAACGAAGAAAGCCTCAACCTAAACATAGTAACTTAATGGAAAAATTGTCATGTAAAAATAGTCTCACTACAACATTGTATGCACTCCATAAGAAAGTGGCATCTATCGTGGCTAATGAACGGAAAGTAAAATCAAAAGTAATATTCGAGGTCATATGAGTTGTACAAAAATTCCGGTATGAGGGAACTAAGATAAGCTAAGTATGCACGCAACAAGGGGGCAGAAAGACCAGGAAAAGTAATAGCTTACGTTTAAAGAAAGCTGAGAAGGAATGAAAGGAATTATTTGATCAATGATCTAGAGTTATCAAAAGAAACGCACTTAAGATGTCGGAGTATTATCCGTGCAGCATATATGTTGACAATCATACAGCTGTAGAAGACTCTGGTATAAGTTAAAACAAAGTATTGAGTGTCATGCCCTAACCCCAAGAAGCGCGACCGATGCTCAACCGAGTGAACCCGATCGAGCAAGCATGTTAGATATTTTCTACCCAACTCACCCATGATAAAGAGAAGACACTATTTCATTAATTTGACAGTAGGAAATTCGTACATACAACATTAAATCGTTTCATTAGTTACTACACTATTAAGTCTCAAAATACACAACATAACTTGTTTGACTTTTCTATCACCCATTTACAACTCACATAGTGTCTACGGAGCATCTAAAAGATACAAAAAAGTCTATGATAGTGCCGGCGACAAGGCCCCAACTATTCCTTTAGACGTGATAATATCTGAGCAAAAGATACAGTACGTAACCCCGGGATGAAGTGGGGCTCACCAAGTCTGCTGGGAAGAGGATGTGCCACTATCGCTGATCAACACTGCCTGCTATGTAACCACCTGCATCTATTTAAAGATGCAGCACTCCCGGCCAAAGGGACGTTAGTCCCGTCGAATAGCACTAGTATGTAATAATACAAGAGGAATAGTCAAGAATTCAATAAGATCTTCAAATAATATTAAAACATCAAGGTAAAGATCACATAACTTTTCAAGTCATTTTCTATGTCATTAGGTTCGGTGATCTTTAGAGCCGATATACCACAATTCACAATGCCACTGTATTCTTATACGGAGTCCGATCACGACCCGATTGGCTAGGTTGTCTCACTTGAGACATCAACCATAACAACAATTTCATCATAATTTCCAGCACAATACCACCATGTGCGCGGCATGGCATCCGATCACGGCCCGATCGGCTAGGCCGTCCCACAAAAGACGTTACCTTTTTCAGTCAATCATCTTACATCATGCTTCATTCATATCCTTTTGATTCATTGGCACTAGTGATCACAATTACAAAGTCATTCTTGGCACTTGGCCGTATTTCATAGTTCCAGTTCCCTTTTCCACATTCAAATATCATTATCATTATCAACAACAATAAGGCTGCCCATTCAAGACATTAAATTCACATATCATCACTTTGGGAATCTTAGGCACATAAAGGATTTTGGTAAGAGATTGCACGTTGCTGTGGAAGAGTTGAGTCAGAGGAATTCCAATTTCTATCATCGTTATGATGAATAAATGTGAGGTCTTCAGCAGAACATGTGTGTACTAAGACGTGTAAGCTTCTTGATAAGGATCCCTAAGGAAAGAATATCTATCCACTCGTATGGTAAAAAGGAATAAGAGAATCAGAAGGTAGACACAAGTTTTAGCAAGTAAAAGAAGCAAGGTAAAGGAGGGTACGAGATACCCTGTTAATAAAGATTATCAATATTACAATTCGGGCAAAGAAATAAGTTCATGACTCTAGCGTGATTACCAGAAGGAAAAGTTAGACCCCAGCGTTATACCAATCAGTATGGGGTGGTGAACAAGGCAAACTAAACATGAATTAGGGACTGAGTGATTTGATAATAGTCGGCATCATGAGAATTTCAGAGATTGCGTTCCAGCGACAATAGAATGGATGACTGAAGAATAACCTTTAATGGTCATTCAGGAAGACGCTTCCCTAAAGCAAGCAATGTGAGCAAAGTTAAGCTTAAGGGCCTATGTGTGCCAGTTACACTAAGTGTCACCCTCGTGAGTTAGGAATTTTGTTATCCTTGGTACAGAAGGATTTTCGCAAGGCAAGTAAGGGTCGTCGATGATGTGAAAAGACGCCAAAGAGGAAGAGGTAAAATATAAATACGTAGATTATTATGGCACTAACTCTTAGTACTCCCCTAAAGGGGTGAATATGGAGTTAGGTGGCATTAAGTCAGAATTAAGTGGTTCTAGTATCTATGGAGTCGTAAAGGAAGAATGCAATAAAAATGAAAAGGAAATGAGATTGCACTTATTCAAATCCTACATATATGCTATAATTCCAGAACATTAAGCAAGCACAATGTCAAGGAGAGGAAGTAAGGGTTCCGGCCCGAGATGTTATTGATAAAGAAGGAGCCAGTGCGAGACGTAAATTAAAACAAAGAAAATAACCCAAGAAGGATTACGCGGAATATTGATATGAAAATGCACCAACGAGTAGTTAGTAATTGATTTAGGAAGAGTCTAGTTATGGCTAGACAAGAGGATACAAATAAATCAACAGATCATGCAAGATAAATGTATTGAACCCTAGCATAGGGAATTCAGTCTCGCAGATACGAGATCGCAATTGTTGGAAAAAAAATATTTCAGATAGGAGTTGGGGTAATTAAAGGTACCGTATGAGTGTTACGAAAATAAAAGAGAGTGCCACTGGGAAGACTGTCAAAATATCAGTTCAGGAGCAACCCTACAAGCATAAGGGCATGGAGGTAAGTAACTACGGATAATTATAAACGAGGAAGGACATCAAAAATTTCGTCGAGTATACGATGTAATAAGCTCGCAGCTTTACAAGAGTCAAAGGGTCCTCCCTAAGTACTACAATGAAAGACTAGCTGAGGAAATAAGGAAGAAAGCCTCAACCTAAACATAGTAACTTGAAGGAGAAATGGTCATGTAAAAATAGTCTCACTACAACATTGTATGCATTCCATAAGAAAGTGGCATCTACCGTGGCTAATGAACGGGAAGTAAAATCAAAAGTAATATTCGAGATGATATGAGTTGCACGAAAATTCCGGCTTGCGTGGGAACTAAGATAAGCTAAGTATGCATGCAACAAGGGGCAGAAAGACCAGGAAAAGTAACAGATTACATTTAAAGAAAGCTGAGAAGGAACAAAAGAAATTATTTGATCAATGATACAGAGTTAGTTACGTTATGAACGCACTTAAGATGTCGAAGTATTATCCATGCAGCATATATGTTGACAATCATACAACCGTAGAAGACTCCGGTATAAGTCAAAAAAAAGTATTGACTTTCACGCCCCAACCCCGGGAAGCGCGACCGATGCTCAACCGAGTGAACCCGGCCGAGCAAGCCTGTTAGATACTTTCTACCCAACTCACCTATGATCAAGAGAAGACACTATTTCATTAATTTGACAGTAGGGTATTCATACATACAATATTAAATTGTTTCATTAGTTACTACACTATTAAGTCTCAAAATACACAACATAACTTGTTTGACTTTTATAGCACGCATGTACAACCCACATAGTGTCTACGTACGTCTAAAAGATACAAAAGAGTCTATGATAGTGCCGGCGACAAGGCCCCAGCTATACCTTGATACGATATAAGATATGAGCAAAAGATATAGTACGTGACCCGGGGATGAAGTGGGGCTCACCAAGTCTGCTGGGAAGAGGATGTGCCACTATCGCTGATCGACACTGCCTGCTATGTAAACACCTGCATCTATTTAAAGATGCAGCGCCCCCGGCAAAAGAGACGTTAGTACCCTTGAATAGCACTAGTATGTAATAATACGAGAGGAACAGTCAAGAAATTAATAAGAGCTTAAAATAATATTAAAACATCAAGGTAAATATTACATAGGTTTTCAAGTCTATTTCCATGTTATTAGGTTTGGTCATCTTTATAGCCGATATACCACAATTCACAATGCCACTGTATTCTTTCATGAAGTTTGATCACGACCCGATTGGCTAGGTTGTCTCACTTGAGACATCAACCATAACCATAATTTCATCATAATTTCCAGCACAGTACCACAATGTGTGCGGCATGGCATCCAATCACGGCCCGATCGGCTAGGCCATCTCACCCAAGACGTTACCTTTTTTAGTCAATCATCTCACGTCATACTTCTTTCATATGTTTTCGATTCATTGGAACTAATGATCACGATTACAAAGTCATTCTTGGCACTTGGCCGTATTTCATAGTTCCAGTTCCCTTTTCCACATTCAAACATCATTATCATTATCAACAACAATAAGGCTTCCCATTCAAGACATTAAATTCATATATGATCATTTTGGTAATCTTAGGCACATAGAGGCTTTTCATACAATTTGGCATAACAACCTTTATTTCGATCTTGACATGATGTCTTAACATTTCTAACACATATTCCACATTTTGAACATATCCTCAAAGGGCAAGATGACATGATGAAGCAGTTAGAATAAATATTGAACATACAGCTTTCAACACAACCACATTAGGAATAGCCAATTCGATAATGATCAAGGACTTACACCAATTACACGAACACCAGCAACTTCAATCTATTTTTGAAATATAACAAGTTGGACCAAAATTATGAAGATGATCATGATTTTAGCTCATTTAAGCATATTGTCAAACACTAGGTGTGCATCACTGTTTAAGCCCCTTTTTGTGGAAGATTCCATCATTTCCCAACCCATTCTCTACCATTTTAATCTCACAATCTTCCCATATACTTCAAGGATGCATGCTTGCAAGACAACAACCCCCACATACAATAATTGTCTCTCTAATTATCCCATTTTTGTAAATTTTCGAAATTGAGAGCTAGGACATAGATTCTTACCTTTAGGGTGAAGACTTCCTTTGTTAATCCTCAATGATTGAGCAAGAATTGGTTGATAGTAGGTTGAAGGTTGCTCCCCCACTCTAAGAACTCTCTCTCTCACTCTAAAATATCAGAAATGTGCTCGAAATGAGCTATGGCATATGTTTTAACAAAGAAGGGTCGGGTTTAAAAACCCCAAAAATGAAGCCCCGGAACAGGTTATGCGGTCCGCATATCGGCCACATAATTTGGGTGCCAAAACTGGAAAGGAACTGACCGGCTCTGCGGTCACTATGCGGCCTGCAGACCTGTTCTGCGGTCACATAATGCACCACAGACTGGTTATATGGTCGCATAATTGTCACGCCCCAACCTCGGGGAGCGCGATCGGTGCTCAACCGAGTGAACCTAGTCGAGCAAGCCTAGTAAACCTTTTCTACTCGACTCATTCAAGATCCAAAAAAGGAATGCGTCACCATTTGTAAAACATGGGAGAGATCAGTTATATAAGTGTATAAACGTTCTTAGTTCATGCATTATGCCATAGTTAAATTTCCAAAATACAACTAGGTCCAACGACCACCCCAACATACATACATGACCCACATAAACGTCTACGGAGCCTCTAAGGGTACAAAAGAGTAACATGACAATGCCGGCAATAAGGCCCTAGCTATACCTCAAAATATAAAAACTTATACAGAAAAAAGGACTACATGACCCCTGGGAGAAATGGGGCTCACCAAAACTACTGTGAGGAGAGAAAGAGAGCGCCACTATCTGCGACCAGCTCTATCTGCGATGGAACAACCTACATCCATTCAAAGATGTAGTGCCCCCGGTAAAAGGGACGTTAGTACTGTCGAATAGTACTATTATGTAAGGCAAACACTAATCTTAATAGAATGAACAGTGAAACAAAGAGAAGGCAGTCATAATAATCAATAAGTAGTTCATAGAAATACAAAGAAAACACCAAGTAAGGATCATGTAGTTTCCAATTCAATCTTTCAATCCTTTTAGATTAATAATCTTTAATGCCAAGCCACAACTCACAATGCCACCGTGTTTTTACACAGAGTCCGGTCTCGGCTTGACCGGCTAAGCCATCTCAAGTGAGACATATCCATATCCATAATGTAATTCAATGATTCCAATACAAATACCACCATGTGTACAACATGGCGTCCGATCTCGGCCCGATCGGCTAAGTCATCTCACTTGAGACATAACCTCTTTCAACTGTCCACTCAATTCACATTTCTTTCCCATCTTCATTACATGGCACAAACAACCTCATTTATTAAGTTGTTTTTGGTACTGGGGCACATTTTACAACTCAAGCCTTTCCATTTTTATTTGTTCAAATAACATCATCATTCATGTCGATAAGTACCAGCACATAAGGCATTTCGCACATAAGGGAAGGAGCTTGGAAAATCATAGTCACATTCTCAAATAGCATGGTGACATGGTAAACATCTAAAACAATTAGGAAACATGAATCTTTCAACCTAACACACTAAGGCAAACAATTCTAGTAAGATCAAGTCGGAACTTACACCAATTACATGAACACCGTGGGATTTGATTCTATGAAGAAGGGGGTTTAGCCAACATACCTCAATTTAGCTTATCAAACTCTAAAATGATCCGGAATCCTTAGCAACTTCAATCTATTTTTAAAATATATCAAGTTGGACCAAAATTAGGAAGATGATCAGGATTTTAGCTCATTTGAGCATATTGTCAAACACTAGGTGTGCATCACTGTTTTAAGCCCCTTTTTATGGAAGATTCCATCATTTCCCAACACATTCTCTACCATATTTAGCTCACAACCTTCCCATATACTTCAAGGATATGTGCTTGCAAGACAACAACCCCCACACCCAATAATTGTCTCTCTAATTATCCCAATTTTGTAAATTTTCGAAATTGAGAACTAGGACATAAATTCTTACCTTTAGGGTAAGACTTCCTTTGTTAATCCTCAATGATTGAGCAAGAATTGTTGGATAGTAGGTTGAAGGTTTCTCCCCCACTCTAAGAACTCTCTCTCTCACTCTAAAGTATCAGAAATGTGCTCAAAATGAGCTATGGCATATGTTTTAACGAAGAAGGGTCGGGTTTAAAAACCCCAAAAATGAAGCCCCAAAACAAGTTATGCGGTCTGCATATCGGTAACACAATTTGGGTGCCAAAACTGGAAAGGAACTAATCGGCTCTGCGGTCACTATGCGGCCCGCAGACCTGTTCTACGATCGCATAATGCACCATAGACTGGTTATACGGTCGCATAATTGTCACGCCCCAACCCCGAGGAGCGCGACTGGCACTCAACCGAGTGAACCCGGTCGAGCAAGCCTAGTAAACCTTTTCTACCCGACTCATTCATGATCCAAAAAAGGAATGCGTCACTATTTGTAAAACATGGGAGAAATCAGTTATATAAGTGTATAAACGTTGCTAGTTCAGTTTTGTTTTCATTTTATGCATTCTGCTATAGTTAAATTTCCAAAATACAACTCGGTCCAACGACCACCCCAACATACATACATGACCCACATAAACGTCTACGGAGCCTCTAAGGGTAAAAGAGAGTAACATGACAACGCCGGCAACAATGCCCCAGCTATACCTCAAAATATAAAAACTTATAATGAAGGACTACATGACCCCTGGGAGAAATGGGGCTCACCAAAACTGCTGTGAGGATAAAAAGAGAGCGCCACTATCTTCAATCGGCACTATCTCCGATGGAACTACCTACATCCATTCAAAGATGTAGCGCCCCCGGCAAAAGGGACGTTAGTACTGTCGAATAGTACTAGTACGTAAGGCAAACACTAATCTTAATAGAATGAATAGTGAAACAAAGAGAAGGCAGTAATAATAATCAATAAGTAGTTCATAGAAATACAAAGAAAACACCAAGTAAGGATCATGTAGTTTCCAATTCAATCTTTCCATCCTTTTAGATTAATAATCTTTAGTGCCAAGCCACAACTCACAATGCCACCGTGGTTTTACACGGAGTCTAGTCTCGGCCCGACCGGCTATGCCATCTCAAGTGAGACATATTCATATCCATAATGTAATTCAATGATTCCAATGCAAATACCACCATGTGTACAACATGGCGTCCGATCTCGGCCCGATCGGCTAAGCCATCTCACTTGAGACATAACCTCTTTCAACTGTCCACTCAATTCACATTTCTTTCCCATCTTCATTATATGGAACAAACCACCTCATTTATTAAGTAGTTCTTAGCACTGGGGCACATTTTACAACTCAAGCCTTTCCCTTTTTATTTGTTCAAATAATATCATCATTCATGTCGATAAGTACCAGCACATAACGTATTTCACACATAAGGGAAGCAGCTTGGAAAATCATAGTCACATTCTCAAATAGCATGATGACATGGTAAACATCTAAAACAATTAGGAAACATGAATATTCCAACCTAACACACTAAGGCAAACAATTATAGTAAGATCAAGTCGGAACTTACACCAAATATTCGGACACCAGGAGTTCGATTCTAGGAAGAAGAGAGTTATCCATACATACCTCAATTGCGCTTGTTTAGACTCTACAATTATCTGGAACCCTTAGCAACCTCAATCTATTTTAGCAATATACAAATTGAACCCAAAATTAGGAACACATTCATGGTTCTAGTTCCCTTTTCCACACTCTTTTTACCACACATGCATGCAAGATAAAGAACCCTCATACCCATGGACCATCTTATTTATTACTCATTTTCAGTATAAGTTTCAAACATTTAGGGATATGGTATATATTCCTACCTCTAGGATGGAGGCCTAGATTGCTTTCCTTGATAATCTTCAAAGTTTCAAGCAAGAATTGAAGAATAATTGATGAGGGTTACTTTCTCACTCTAAGGCTCCCTCTCTCACTCTATAGTATCAGAAAATGAGCTCAAAATAGACTAAAGGGGGTGTTTTAACGGAATGGGGGTCAGGGTTTTAAATTAAGAAAACGGGTTCCTCGACACAGGTCTGCGGTCGCATATGCGGCCGCATAACGGTTATGCGGTCCGCAAAGTGACCGCAGAAATATCCCTTAGGGGCCTGAACTTACGACTCAGGTATGCTACCAGTATGCGGTCCGCATACTCGTTCTACGATCGCATAATGCACCGTGGAACTCCCTCCAAAAAAACCCAAGAGGTATTATGCAATCGATATGCGGTCCGCATAGTGGTTATGCAGTCGCATAATCGACCGCAAAGTTGACCTCAAACTGGCCAACGTACTGCTTCACTCTGCAGCCATTATGCTGTCCGCAGAGTGATTATGCAGCTGCATAATGGGCCGCAAAAATGCATTCTTCTACGAAATATTTTCCTCTCAGTCCATAGGGTATTGTTCAATCCAAAAGTCCGAACCGCAGCTCGCAAGCTTATAGTGGAAGAATTTCTACTATAATAACGCAAGAATCTAACTTGGCACCACGAATCCACGAGTTTTTGGTTAAAATTTTTACGGGTCCTTACATCCTCCCCCACTTAAGATCATTCATCCTAGAACGAGGATCAAGGTTCACTTAACACAGTTTCAGTCATGCCACATACCATCAGCCCCAAATTTGTCTTACTTTCTAACTCTCTAAAACTTTTGCCAGAGTTTCCTTTGTATTTAGGCCTATCCACCTGCCAGAGAGCCCCGGAAACACACCTTAGCAACATATATAGAATTAAATGACACAATAGAATGCAAAATAACACCAACCAAAGCCTCATGGGGGACATACAACTAGAAAGGAGTGTCTTTATATTAGCCGAACAAGCGATACAAACTTTAGGGGAATAAACTTCATAAAACTATTACATGTCTATTCAAACAAATGAGGGTAGTTTTCTTTCATTTCATTCTCGGCTTCCCAAGTAGCTTCTTCGACTTGTTGGTTTTGCCATAACACCTTCACGAATGCAATTTCTTTGTTTCTCAATTTTCGGACCTGCCTATCAAGAATAGCAACCGAAATTTCTTCATACGACAATTCTTCACTAACCTCAATGGATCAACCGGCACAATAGCGGACGGATCTCCAACTACCTTCTTCAACATGGACACATGGAATACCGAATGTACTAATGACATCTCAGGTGGTAGTTCAAGCTTGTACTCCACCTGACCTATCCTTTGAATGACTTTATACGGCCCGACATACCTCAGACTTAATTTCCCTTTCTTTCCAAACCGCATGATCCCCTTCATAGGAGATATCTTCAAGAACCTACAATCATCTTCTTTGAACTCTAAGTCTTTGCGACGAACATCCGAGTAGGATTTTTGATGACTCTGAGCAGTTTTCAACCGCTCTTTTATGATCTTAACCTTTTATGTAGCCTGATGCACAAGGTCTGGTCCTATTAGTTCAGCTTCTCCAACCTCGAACCACCCAATCGGCGATCTACATCTTCTACCATACAAGGCCTCAAACAGCGTCATCTGAATACTGGCATAGAAGTTGTTGTTATAAGAAAATTCTATGAGCGGCAAATGATCATCCCAGCTACCCTTGAAGTCAAGCGCACACACACATAGCATGTCCTCAAGCATCTGAATAGTCCGCTCAACTTGGCCGTCAGTCTGTGGATGGAAAGCCGTGCTAAGATTTACCTGCATACCCAAACCTTGCTAAAACTTCTTCCAGCAATTAGCTGTGAATTGGGCCCCTCGATCGAAAATGATGGAAACTGGAGTGCCATGAAGCCTGACTATTTCCTTGATATACAACAGAGCATATTGTTCTGTAGTGCCAGTGGATTTAACTGGAAAAAAGTGAGCTGATTTTGTGAGTCGATCCATGATCACCCAAATTGAGTCAAACCTACGCGGCGTGCGTGGTAACCCTACCACAAAATCCATGTTGATCATTTCCCATTTCCACATTGGAATTTCTATACTCTGAGCTAACCCACCGGGCCTTTGATGCTCGACCTTCACTTGTTAACAATTTGAACATTTTGCCACAAAGTCCGCCACACCCCTCTTCATTTCATTCCACCAGTAAACTTCCTTGAGATCATGATACATTTTTGTAGAACCCGGGTGCACGGAATATCTAGAAGTATGAGCTTCTTCCATGATTCTTTCTCGAAGACCATCTACGTTTGGAACATATAGTCGCCCTTGGTACCGTAATGTACCGTCATCCACACCAAAAGAAAAGGCTGTAGTCTTGTGTTTATGAATCCCCTCTTTCAGCTATACCATAACTGGATCATTGTATTGCTTCTCCTTGACCTCCGTCATAAGTGATGATTCTGCCCTATTCCTCACAATCACTCCCCCTTCATTATTGTTCGCAAAACCAACTCCTAAACTGGCCAACTGGTGAACCACCCGAGCCAAGGGCCTTTGACATGCCTCCAAGTGAGCCAAACTACCCATAGACTTCCGACTAAGAGCATCCGCCACCACATTAGCTTTCCTCGGATGATATAAAATGTTGATGTCATAATCTTTGAGCAATTCAAGCCACCTTCTCTGCCTTAAGTTCAATTCCTTCTGTTTGAATATGTATTGAAGACTCTTGTGGTCCGTGAATGCATCTATATGGACTCCATACAAATAATGACGCCAAATTTTTAATGCAAAAACCACTGCCGCAAGCTCTAAGTCATGAGTTGGATAGTTCTTTTCATGATTCTTAAGTTGCATTGAAGCATATGCTATAATCTTACCATGTTGCATTAATACACACCCAATACCGATCCTTGAAGCATCGCAATACACCACAAACCCCTCGGTACCCTCTGGCAGGGTCAATACTAGCGCCGAAGTCAATCTGGATTTCAATTCCTGGAAGCTCCTTTCACAAGCATTGGACCATTGGAACTTAACCGCCTTCTGCGTCAATTTCGTCAATGGAGAGACAAGAGTGGAGAACCCCTCCACGAACCTCCCATAATACCCAGCCAAACCCAAGAAACTGCGAAGCTCTGTTGGAGTAGTAGGTCTAGGCCAATCTTTCACCGCTACAATCTTTTAAGGATCAACCTTAATCCCTTCCCCGGAGATGACATGACCCAGGAATGTAACCGATTCAAGCCAGAATTCACATTTCGGGTACTTTGCATACAATTGGTATTGATGAAGATCTTGCAGAACTGCTCTAAGGTGATCGACGTGATCCTCTCGACTTCATGAATACACAAGGATGTCGTCAATGAATACTATCACAAAGGAGTCGGGGAATGACTTAAAGACTCGATTCATAAGATCCATGAAAGCCGCCGGGGCATTTGTTAGCCTAAAAGACATTACCAAAAATTCAAAGTGCCCATACCGAGTTCTGAAAGCTGTTTTCGAAATATCCTACTCCCTTACCTTCAATTGATAGTACCCGCACCACAAATCAATGTTGGAGAAGAACTTAGCACCTTATAATTGATCAAAAAAATAATCTATTATAGGCAATGGGTATTTGTTTTTGATTGTGACTTGGTTGAGTTGCCGGTAATCAATACACATCTGCAGCGATCCATCTTTATTCCTGACAAAGAGAACCGGTGTGCCCCAAGGCGACACACTCGGTCGGATGAAACCTTTCTCTAGCAAATCCCTTAGTTGTTACTTTATCTCTTTTAATTCTGCTGGTGCCATTCTATAAGGTGGAATGGATATAGGCTGCGTGCCCAACATCACATTAATCCCAAAATCAATCTCTCTGTCTGGAGGAGTTCTAGGGAGCTCATCTAGAAATACATCGGGAAATTCATTCACAATTGGTACAGATTCAAGGGTAGGCACCCCAGCAGTGGTGTCCGTATTTCGCACCAAATGGTAAATATACACCTTCCTGATCATCTTTGTGGCCTTAAGGTAAGAAATAAACCTACCTTTTGGCATAATATTATTCCCCTCCCACTCAACAGTTGGCTCGTTAGGAAACTCAAGCCTCATGATTCTGGCTCAGCAATCGAGTTTGGCAAAACATGAATAAAGCCAATCCATTCCCATTATTACATCAAAATCAATCATCCCTGGTTCAATAAGATCGGCCATGGTATCCCGACCATGCACCGTGACAACACAATCTGTATAAACCCGCGCGGTCATAATAAACTCGCCAATTGGGGTAAATATAGAGAACGACTCATGAAGCTATTCCGGTTCTACCCCGAAGCTCATAGCAACATAAGGAGTAATATAGGACAAAAAAGATCTGGGATCAATAAGGGCATACACATCATGAGATGGAACGGTCAATATACCTATGACGACATCTAGGGAAGCCTCTACACTCTGTCGACCACTCATAGCATAGAATCGGCTGGGTCCTCCCAAACTCTGTGCACCACCCCTAGCTTCACCATGCCCTGCGGGTGCTGAAGAGCCTCGAGTTGGATGGTGTGCTAAAGATGTGGCAGTTCTAGGGCTGGATGACAGAGTTGTGCCCCTGCCTGCACCCTGACGAGATGCACGACACTCCCTTTGAATATGGACTCTCATTCCGCATCCGTAACATACTGGCATGTCCATGTAGCAGACTCCCGAATGTATCCTCCCACACTTAGGGCATGGGGCCCTCTGCTACTGCTGGAATCTCCCTCATGATCGGCCCTGATGGTGGGACCCCCTGCTGCCCTGACCGAGCCTAAAGCAACTCCCCTACTGCTGACCATGCCCTGATGGCGGGGCACTAGCTGAAGACTGAGCGTAAGACTGGGATGGCCTTGATGATCCTCCCTGAGAAGCTGATCTCCCACCTCCGAATGAGTCCCCAAAGTTGCCCGCTGATCGGGCCCTACTACAACTTTCTCGTTCCATCCTGAGCTTTAACTTCCGAGCCTCCGTAGCTTGGGCAAATGCCACCATCCTTCCATAGTTCATGTCAGAATTTAGAGCAGTTGTCGCAGCCTCATTAATAACCAAAGGGCTAAGGCCCTGGACAAATCGATGCACAAGTCGGCATCATATGAACAACATACTTCGATAGGCGCACGAACTCCATGTGATACTCCCACACATTACTACTGCCCTATTTAAGGGTCTCAAACTCCATAGCACGATCTGCCTTAGTCTCGGCAGGCAAGAAATAGTCTATGAAGGCATCCGCGAACTCACTCTATCTCGCCGAGGGCTCCACTCCTCCCGGTAATCTCCCCACATTTCAAACCAGGAATATGCCACCCCTTTCAGACGATAAGAGGCCAACTCTACTCCCTCTACTTGAGTAGCACGCATAACTCGAAGAGTCTTATGCATCTCATCAATGAAATCTAGATGGTCTACCCCGGGACCAGTACCTGTGAACACTGGAGGGTCTAACTGAAGGAACCTTTTTACCCTGGAACTAGAAGAATCCTCTTGCGAGCTAAATAAGGTGGGTGCAACATTTGACCTCTGGAACTGAGAAGCTACTAACTGAGTCAGCATCTGAATAGCTCCCCTAAGATCTCCATCAGAAATACCAGGACCAGGAGCTGGGGCTGTAGGTGGAACAAGTATATCAGCGGGAGGGATTGTGGCACCCTCCGCGGCTGTAAGAACTGGGGTAGTCTGTTTGGGAGTAGATGAATCAGGCAGTGTGATAGTAGGTGGATTATACTCACCCGCATTATCAAGTAGGGAGTCAACAGCCACTCCTGGTGTGGCATTGGTTTCTTGGCCAATTCTCGCTCTCTTCTTAGGTGCCATTACTGAAAGTTATAACAATGCACGAGTTAGGGTAAAACAACCTCACATTACACTCTATCGCACGATATAGAACAACAATGAAGGGTATCATTCTTAAATGTCCAAGTAGCCCCCTAATTATAGATATGGTCGACAACACACCGATAAGAAGGGCTTTACTAGACACGACTCCGAGACATCCTAGGATACTTTAAAACCTTAGGCTCTGATACCAAGTTTGTCATGCCTCAACCCCGAGGAGTGCAATTGGCGCTCAACCGAGTGAACCCGGTCGAGCAAGCCTAGTAAACCTTTTCTACTCGACTCATTCATGATCCAAAAAGTGAATGCCTCACCATTTATAAAACATGGGAGAGATCAGTTATATAAGTGTATAAACGTTGCTAGTTCATTTTTGTTTTTCATTTTATGGATTATGCCATAGTTATATTTCCAAAATACAACTCGGTCCAACGACCACACCAACATACATACATGACCCAAATAAACATCTTCGGAGCCTCTAAGGGTACAAAAGAGAAACATTACAATGCCGGTAACAAGGCCCCGGCTATAGCTCAAAATATAAAAACTTATACAGAAGAAGGACTCCATGACCTCTGGGTGAAATGGGGCTCACCAAAACTGCTGTGAGGAGAGAAAGAGAGCGCCACTATCTGCGATCGGCACTATCTGCGATGGAACCACCTATATCCATTCAAAGATGTAGCGCCCCCAGCAAAAGGGACGTTAGTACTGTCGAATAATACTAGTGTGTAAGGTAAACACTAATCTTAGTAGAATGAATAGTGAAAAAAAGAGAAGACAGTCATAATAATCAATAAGTACTTCATAGAAATACAAAGAAAACACCAAGTAAGGATCACGTAGTTTCTAATTCAATCTTTCCATCTTTTTAGTTTAATAATCTTTAGTGCCAAGCCACAACTCACAATGCCACCGTGTTCTTACACGGAGTCTAGTCTCGGCTCGACCGACTAAGCCATCTCAAGTGAGACATATCCATATCCACAATGTAATTCAATGATTCCAATACAAATGCCATCATGTGTACAACATGGCGTCTGATCTCGGCCCGATCGGCTAAGCCATCTCACTTGAGGCATAATCTCTTTCAACTGTCCACTCAATTCACATTTCTTTCCCATCTTCATTACATAGTACAAACAACCTCATTTATTAAATAGTTCTTGGCACTTGGGCACATTTTACAATTCAAGCCTTTATTAAATGTTCTCATATAGCATGATGACATGGTAAACATCTAAAACAATTAGGAAACATGAATCTCCCAACCCAACACACTAAGGCAAACAATTCTAGTATGATTAAGTCGGAACTTACACCAAATATTCGGACACCAGGAGTTTGATTCTAGGAAGAAGAAAGTTAGCCATACATACCTTAATTGCGCTTCTTTAGACTCCACAATTATCCGGAACCCTTAGCAACCTCAATCTATTTTAGCAATAAACAAATTGAACCCAAAATTAGGAATACATTCATGGTTCTAGTTCCCTTTTCCACAGTCTTTTTACCACACATGCATGCAAGATAAACAACCCTCATACCCATGGACCATCTTATTAATTACTCATTTTCAATATAAGTTTCAAAAATTTAGGGCTAGGGTATAGATTCTTACCTTTAGGATGGAGGCCTAGATTGCTTTCCTTGATAATCTTCAAAGTTTCAAGCAAGAATTGAAGAATAATTGATGAGGGTTACTTTATCACTTTAAGGCTCCCTCTCACTCTATAGTATCAGAAAATGAGCTCAAAATAGACTAAAAGAGGTGTTTTAAAGGAATGGGGGTCGGGTTTTAAATTAAGAAAATGTGTGCCCCGACACAGGTCTGCGGTCGCATATGCGACCGCATAACGGTTATGCAGTCCGCAAAGTGACTGCAGAAATGGCCCTCAGGGGCCTGAACTTACGGCTCAGGTATGTGACCAGTATGTGGTCCGCATACTCATTCTACGGTCGCATAATGCACCTCAGAACTCCCTCTGCAAAAACCCAAGAGGGATTATGCGATCGACATGCGGTCTGCATAGTGGTTATGCGGTCCATAATCGACCGCAAATTTGACCTCAAACTGGCCAACGTACTGCTTCACTCTACGGCCATTATGCAGTCCGCAAAGTGATTATGCGGCTGCATAATGGGCCGCAGAAACGCGTTCTTCTGCAAAATATTTTCCTCTCAGTCTGTAGGGTACTATTAAATCCAAAAAGTCCAAACCGTAGCTTGCGAGCTTATAGTATAAGAATTTCTACTATAATAACGCAGGAATCTAACTTGGCACCACGAAACCCCGAGATTTTGGTTAACATTTTTACGGGTCCTTACAATAATGTACCGAAGAACGTCCCTCCAAACAATCTCAAAGATCGATATGCGACAAGAGCACGGCATGCGAAATGGTTATGCGGTTGCATAATGGGCCGCGAAAATGACATCGAGATGACCCAGAAAACTGCCCCACTCTGTGGCCATTCTGCGGTCTACAGAGTTGTTTTGCGATTGCTGAATGGGCCGCAAAAATGCCTACTTCTGCCCAAGATTTTCATTTAACTCCCCAGCACACAGTTCGATCCAAAAAGTCCGAACCGTGACTCGCAAGTACGCCGTGAAGAATTTCTATTATTCTTAACCTCTACGCCTACCCCGTCATCATGGAACCCCGATTTTTAGGAAAATTTTCACTGGTCCTTACGTTGTGTCCAGGTCATAGATAAAGGATTGAATTGTTAGAAGATTGTATCTTCGATATTCCATAGCACCCATGAAAGGCTAAAGTAATAACTAATCCCATGAGCCGCAGATAGGAATATAGCTTAAGCCTACATAATGGCTAATCAGAAGGAAGAGGAAACTAATGAGCTACATCAACTAAGTAAATCAAGATTTTGATTATTAGACCCAGCAAATTATATAAATAGTGGTTGAGAACATTGTAGAATCACTCTTAGTATCAGAGTTACAAGAGAGATAGTACAACAACTATATTCTATAACGATTCTACGATAAAACCAGTTAGATGAAAACCAACCTCATAAGATGTCAGTATGAAGCTCCCACTGGATTGTGTATGCGCCAGAGGTGCAAGTATTATAATAGAGCTTCAAATTGTGGATGTGAATTATACCTATGTGGAAGGGAGGTCACGAAAGAGATAGAAGATGTAGTAAGATTGTAAGGTAAGTAAGGAAAATGTGGACAACGTACGAGATATTCAAATACAGAAGGTTGTGAATTGTCCATATATCAGATAGATGGCTAGAAGAGCTGGGATTTAGTATCCAGGAATGATAGCAGCATCGTCAGTGGCATATTTTCCAGCATATGGTTTCTATGTATCGAGAGGTCTACTTAAAAGAGTAAAGAAGAGTTAGAGATGATGTGATGTCTCACTTGATGTTACGGAATAACATAAGGAAATCTATGGTACAAGCAAGTTGAAGGAAGGTTGCGAGTAGTATAAATAGATATGGACAGGTCACAAGCTAATGTATGGCAGAGTGACAAGGTTTTAGGAAGACATGAGTAAGGATAAAGAAAAGGCGAGTGATAAGGTGACGAGAATGGATAAGTCTTCGGAATTAAGCCCATGAAAATAAGAGAGTTGATGGTTTCTCTAAGTTATAGAAAGTTCAGTATAGCCTGAATGAACTCAAAGGAGTCTAAGACTAATAGCATTTAGAGGAGATGGAATGCTGCCCTAGCAGTATAATAAGGGTGTAGTTGTGATAGATAAAGAATGACGTTTGGGCCTTCGATTGAATAATAATTTGAAGAACAAAAAAGGGGGATTTCATGAATTGTACATGATTAAAATACCCACGTAAGGTGAATCGCATTAGGTTCTATGCAATATGGTTATGGAAGTATGGTATCGCCCCTAGGTGGATCAAGAAAATCACTTCAAATGTTCCTCGATGCAACGTGAGCCCTAGTGATTACGCAAGAGGTTTCAAGTTATCGGTGGTAGATTGTAGATCAATATTGAGGTGAATCAACAATGGTTGGATAAAAGTTAGAAAGTATGAGATAAGATTAGGCCGTCATTCTTAACATGAACAGTAATGAGGAAGCATTAAAGGACTTAGATTTATACATATGGGATAAGCAACGAGAGTAACCTAAAGTTTGGTATAATATGACCTATGTTACATATCACGTTTTTGTACGTTAACGTTTCATCGTAAGTTAATCGTTGTAAGCTCGGGGATGAGATTATCTTGAGGTTATATGTATTTATTCTATTTTAAGACAAGCGATAAGTAGGTGCCGTGAAGGATAAAGGGTAAACAAATTAAAGAAAGTGAGTTTTATTGAAGGTTGTCGATTTGGGATAAAATACGGTCCGAGCCATAATACCCAGTATTTATGGACTAGTGCTATACAAGGTGCTGCATGACCACGATAGTAGGGTACGTAAAGTGTATTAAAAAGGAGTAGTATATTAAGTAATTTGAGATAATTCTTAATTATATGGGTAATTTGTTTATTATTGGTTAAAGGGAGATTAACTATTTAATTAAGGAATGATTGGATAAGACTAACCCTCCCCCCACGTGGCAGCACCCCCCATGCCCATGTATGACTCTTAAGTCATTAATATATGTTCCAAGATTAAGAGATGTGAGAATTTGGCAAGTCTTATAACGTGAGTCACATTATTCATTTAATGAAAGAGATCCATTTTTAAGTCTTAGGAACATGAGTCATTAGTCACATATTCATCTAAGGACAGAGAGCCTATTTAAGTATTAAGAACGTGAGTTCTTGATAAACGTGAGTTCTTCAAAGGACAGAACAATTCCATACCCAAATTAGATAACGGTGGTTGTTGATTCTATAAAGAGTAAATTGCAAATTCTAAGCAAATCGTTTCAGGTATGTTAAAGCTATCCCTTCTTTCTTTTGGACATAATCTATACGACCCAAACGAAATGAGCAAATCCATAATTTCCATAAATGACTATTCACAGAAATATTAAGGGTGTCTATATTCTTGATTCCATATGTGAATTATTATTATATCTTCTGTTCATGGGTGTCAGAAAAATACGTATTTGATAAAATTTATGAGACAGACATATTATTTTTATGACATTCCGAGAAAATCTTATTAACATATTTCTTATGCATTTCATGCAATTATACATGTACATTGACCCATGACCAGATGGCGTTATATACGCGTATATTATATGTATATGGGATAGGGGAAAAGGTTACGGCGTTATATACGCACCACCACCTGATCAGCTGGTACATGTTGATGATTTTGCCCACACTGGCCGAGATGATATGATGAGATGCCCTTAGAAGCTTGATGATGTTATGTAAACCTATACCCATGCATGACATGACAATTGTACACACGTGCATGACATTATAAATGTTTCAGGATTTCCAAGTCATTTATGCTTGGAGGCGGAATTCTTTATTCCATGTTTCATCTATGTCTTTTGTGTACTAATTTTTATGCCTTACATACTCAGTACATTATTCGTACCGACATCCCTTTTTCATGCCTGTAGGTACATGTAGACAAGCAGACGGTCCTCCTTCTTAGGATCCTTGATCAGCGAGAGTTGGTGTGCTCCATTTGATCCGGAGCTGTGTTGGATTTTGGTACGATAGGTTTGTTTACATATATTGGTATGACGGAGCCCAGTCTCATCCTTGTACAGTTGTATATTCTATTAGAGGTCTATAGACAGTCATGTATAGTTGGGTAGTATTTGGCCTTGTCGGCTTCCTGTTTTTGACATGTAGTTGTCTATAGCAACCTTGCCGGCTCGCCCTACTTATTTCACACGTATATGTATATATGTCTTTTGGACAGGTTTTCCTGACGCATGTTATTCTCGTAATTCAGCATATGTTATTCATGTTCATATATTAGTCGCATGCTTAAGGGTGTTCGACAGGTAGGACTCGGGCACTCGTCGCGACCTATCGATTTGGGTCGTTACAAAAGTGGTATCAGAGTGGTTCTGTCCTAGGGTTGTGTACAGACCGTGTCTAGTAGACTCTTGTTTATGGGTGTGTTGTGCACCACAATTATAGACAGGTGGATACAAGACATATAGGATGTTATCCTCTCTTCTTATCGTGAATCGTGCGATATAAGAATTCATTTTCATAACGATATGTTACATTTTTAGTGATGCCTCCGAAGATTACAACCGCCCAGAAGGGAAAGTCCGTGGCTGGCGAGACTACTACACGGGTGCCACGAGTTACCAAGGCTCGGGGAAAGTCTCGTAGTGATATTCCATCTAAGACTTCACATAGCCCGTCCACTCCAGAAGAGCTCCGNCTGGCCGAGATGATATGATGAGATGCCCTTAGAAGCTTGATGATGTTATGTAAACCTATACCCATGCATGACATGACAATTGTACACACGTGCATGACATTATAAATGTTTCAGGATTTCCAAGTCATTTATGCTTGGAGGCGGAATTCTTTATTCCATGTTTCATCTATGTCTTTTGTGTACTAATTTTTATGCCTTACATACTCAGTACATTATTCGTACCGACATCCCTTTTTCATGCCTGTAGGTACATGTAGACAAGCAGACGGTCCTCCTTCTTAGGATCCTTGATCAGCGAGAGTTGGTGTGCTCCATTTGATCCGGAGCTGTGTTGGATTTTGGTACGATAGGTTTGTTTACATATATTGGTATGACGGAGCCCAGTCTCATCCTTGTACAGTTGTATATTCTATTAGAGGTCTATAGACAGTCATGTATAGTTGGGTAGTATTTGGCCTTGTCGGCTTCCTGTTTTTGACATGTAGTTGTCTATAGCAACCTTGCCGGCTCGCCCTACTTATTTCACACGTATATGTATATATGTCTTTTGGACAGGTTTTCCTGACGCATGTTATTCTCGTAATTCAGCATATGTTATTCATGTTCATATATTAGTCGCATGCTTAAGGGTGTTCGACAGGTAGGACTCGGGCACTCGTCGCGACCTATCGATTTGGGTCGTTACAAAAGTGGTATCAGAGTAGTTCTATCCTAGGGTTGTGTACAGACTGTGTCTAGTAGACTCTTGTTTATGGGTGTGTTGTGCGCCACAATTATAGACAGGTGGCTACAAGACATATAGGATGTTATCCTCTCTTCTTATCTTAAATCGTGCGATATAAGAATTCATGTTCATAATGATATGTTACATTTTCAGTGATGCCTCCGAAGATTACAGCCGCCCAGAAGGGAAAGTCCGTGGCTGGCGAGACTACTACTCGAGCNTAAACAAATTAAAGAAAGTGAGTTTTATTGAAGGTTGTCGATTTGGGATAAAATACGGTCCGAGCCATAATACCCAGTATTTATGGACTAGTGCTATACAAGGTGCTGCATGACCACGATAGTAGGGTACGTAAAGTGTATTAAAAAGGAGTAGTATATTAAGTAATTTGAGATAATTCTTAATTATATGGGTAATTTGTTTATTATTGGTTAAAGGGAGATTAACTATTTAATTAAGGAATGATTGGATAAGACTAACCCTCCCCCCACGTGGCAGCACCCCCCATGCCCATGTATGACTCTTAAGTCATTAATATATGTTCCAAGATTAAGAGATGTGAGATTTTGGCAAGTCTTATAACGTGAGTCACATTATTCATTTAATGAAAGAGATCCATTTTTAAGTCTTAGGAACATGAGTCATTAGTCACATATTCATCTAAGGACAGAGAGCCTATTTAAGTATTAAGAACGTGAGTTCTTGATAAACGTGAGTTCTTCAAAGGACAGAACAATTCCATACCCAAATTAGATAACGGTGGTTGTTGATTCTATAAAGAGTAAATTGCAAATTCTAAGCAAATCGTTTCAGGTATGTTAAAGCTATCCCTTCTTTCTTTTGGACATAATCTATACGACCCAAACGAAATGAGCAAATCCATAATTTCCATAAATGACTATTCACAGAAATATTAAGGGTGTCTATATTCTTGATTCCATATGTGAATTATTATTATATCTTCTGTTCATGGGTGTCAGAAAAATACGTATTTGATAAAATTTATGAGACAGACATATTATTTTTATGACATTCCGAGAAAATCTTATTAACATATTTCTTATGCATTTCATGCAATTATACATGTACATTGACCCATGACCAGATGGCGTTATATACGCGTATATTATATGTATATGGGATAGGGGAAAAGGTTACGGCGTTATATACGCACCACCACCTGATCAGCTGGTACATGTTGATGATTTTGCCCACACTGGCCGAGATGATATGATGAGATGCCCTTAGAAGCTTGATGATGTTATGTAAACCTATACCCATGCATGACATGACAATTGTACACACGTGCATGACATTATAAATGTTTCAGGATTTCCAAGTCATTTATGCTTGGAGGCGGAATTCTTTATTCCATGTTTCATCTATGTCTTTTGTGTACTAATTTTTATGCCTTACATACTCAGTACATTATTCGTACCGACATCCCTTTTTCATGCCTGTAGGTACATGTAGACAAGCAGACGGTCCTCCTTCTTAGGATCCTTGATCAGCGAGAGTTGGTGTGCTCCATTTGATCCGGAGCTGTGTTGGATTTTGGTACGATAGGTTTGTTTACATATATTGGTATGACGGAGCCCAGTCTCATCCTTGTACAGTTGTATATTCTATTAGAGGTCTATAGACAGTCATGTATAGTTGGGTAGTATGTGGCCTTGTCGGCTTCCTGTTTTTGACATGTAGTTGTCTATAGCAACCTTGCCGGCTCGCCCTACTTATTTCACACGTATATGTATATATGTCTTTTGGACAGGTTTTCCTGACGCATGTTATTCTCGTAATTCAGCATATGTTATTCATGTTCATATATTAGTCGCATGCTTAAGGGTGTTCGACAGGTAGGACTCGGGCACTCGTCGCGACCTATCGATTTGGGTCGTTACAAAAGTGGTATCAGAGTGGTTCTGTCCTAGGGTTGTGTACAGACCGTGTCTAGTAGACTCTTGTTTATGGGTGTGTTGTGCACCACAATTATAGACAGGTGGATACAAGACATATAGGATGTTATCCTCTCTTCTTATCGTGAATCGTGCGATATAAGAATTCATTTTCATAACGATATGTTACATTTTTAGTGATGCCTCCGAAGATTACAACCGCCCAGAAGGGAAAGTCCGTGGCTGGCGAGACTACTACACGGGTGCCACGAGTTACCAAGGCTCGGGGAAAGTCTCGTAGTGATATTCCATCTAAGACTTCACATAGCCCGTCCACTCCAGAAGAGCTCCGATGGGCACCAACTCCAGCACCCGCCCCTGTTCGTTCAGCCCCTTAGCCAGATGCATCGTGTCAGGAGATGAGAGATGCTATTCAATTGTTAACTCGATTAGTAGCTGCACAGGCTTGGCGTCAAGACGTAGGTATTGGTCATGCAAATAGGTTTGTCAGTGCGAGGGTTCATGATTTCATTAATTTGGACCCTCCGGTATTCATTGGGGCAGATCCAAATGATGACCCTCAGGTATTTATCGATAGAATATAGAGGACTTTGAGGGTAATTAAGGCCACTGCGACTGAGTCAGTTGAGCTAGNCGATGGGCACCAACTCCAGCACCCGCCCCTGTTCGTTCAGCCCCTTAGCCAGATGCATCGTGTCAGGAGATGAGAGATGCTATTCAATTGTTAACTCGATTAGTAGCTGCACAGGCTTGGCGTCAAGACGTAGGTATTGGTCATGCAAATAGGTTTGTCAGTGCGAGGGTTCATGATTTCATTAATTTGGACCCTCCGGTATTCATTGGGGCAGATCCAAATGATGACCCTCAGGTATTTATCGATAGAATATAGAGGACTTTGAGGGTAATTAAGGCCACTGCGACTGAGTCAGTTTAGCTAGTTTCCTATAGACTCCAAGGCATTGCAGTTAATTGGTACGAGTCTTAGAAATTGTACAGAGGTGAGGATGCCCCTCCAATAGTATGGCAGTAGGTTACATAAGCCTTTGTTCGACATTATCTGCCACCAGAGCTTAGACGGGTTAGAGTTAATAGGTTCTTGACCCTTTGGCAGGGTAACATGAGTGTTTGAGAGTACAGTGTTCAGTTTGATTCGTTGTCTAGGTATGCTCCCATTATTGTATCTAAGATGGAGGATCGGGTTCACCGGTTCGTTATGGGGATAGAGCCGCACTTTCTTAACGATTGTATGTCAGTCTCACTTCAGCTAGACATGGATATTTCTCGTATTTAGTCATATGCTCGGGGTGTAGAGGAGCGTAAGAAGAGCAGAGGGCCCATCGTGAGCATGATAGGGCCCAGAATAACAGAGTGAGGTCTTCGGGTCCTTCTGGTGAGTTTCGAGGTGGTCAAAGACCACAATACCTGAGGTATCCAGCCCAGCCATCGGCAAGCGCGCCCCCTCAATTTAGCGGTAAAATATTTGATTGTTCCACATATTCAGGGCCTGGAAAAAAGGCCAGGGCCTCAGGTTCTCAGTATAGGGGTGAGTCAAGTCAGATGAGGCAGCCCTCGCCACAATGTGTTTAGTGTGGTAAGCAGCATGTCGGGCAGTTCCATATGGGGTGGGTGTTTTTTCTACTTGTGGTTTTGCGGGCCACATTATGAGGGATTATCCGACGAGAGGTAATGCAAGCATAGCTTAGCCATCGGGATTTGTAGCTTGTTCATCATCATCAGTACACCCCCCCCTCCCCCCCAGGCAAGGTTCATAA